>UCOL01002321.1:0-26623 GCA_900474335.1 Ormyrus nitidulus
TCTCTTTCTCTCTCTCTCTCTCTCGGCGCAGAAATTCGGCCGCGGCTAGCTGCGGTCGGCCGCCGATATATACATTGCGTGCGGCGCAATCGCGAGAGGGCCCGCAGGTTTTCGAGAATACACCTCTCCGTCTCCGTCTGGCGCATATACACTCTCGGCTCGCTGCTGCCCCCCCCCCCCCCCCCTTCCTTTCTCTTCCTCCCGCTCTCCGTCTCCTATCCCATTGAGAGGCATAATAACCGTGCAGTTTCCCAGCGCGTCTTCAATGGGCGAAGATTGCATGTTACGAGACCTCGGACCGGTCCTCCTTGTTCTTTTCTTCTTTCTCCGCTGCTGCTGCCGCTGCTCCCGCTGCTGGGCCGGCTTTTTTTCTCGGCCTCGCTCTCTCTCTCTCTCTCTCTCTCTTCCTCCTCTTGCTTCTTCGCTGCAGGTTGGCCCGACGGAGAGAGCTAAAGTAAACAGCGATTTCGCGCTTTATCAATCGCCGGTACCGATCTCTCTTAGCGGTGTGGTCTTCCGGCAAGGAGAATCTTTATTAGCCATTGTAGCCGCGATTATTACATCTGCCGCTAATTATTTAACGGTTTTCAATTATTTTTAGCATCGTTTTCTTGTGGCTGCTCGGCAAAGTTGATTATTTTTCGATTACTTTTTGCTCGAATACTGCTTCTTCGGCGGACTGTTCGTGATTTTCAAACCCGACTCCTATATAGATGAAACTGCGCCTCTGATCCAGCGATTACTTTAATTGCATTAGAATTATCCAATGAAAGCCTTACCTCTTTCTCAAAAGCTATACGCCGGATTCTATACCCGGTCGCCGCGGTGTCTCGTTCATCGGTCCTTTCTTCCTCCTACGCCTCGCGGGGAGGGAAAAAACAAGAGAGAAAGAGATAGATAGAGAGAGAGAGAGAGAGAGAGCTCTGCCAAGCATGTCGATGCGCAGACCGGAGCTTCTTCTTCTTCGCGAGTAATCGGAGACGTTGCCTCGTCTTTCGCATTCAAAGAACGGAGCAGGCCTAAATTATACGTTTTAGAGCGCCGCGCCGCTTCTGCCCCCCGAGGGGGAAGGGAACTCCGAGCTTGAGGGACTGCGATTGGAGAACTTGAGAGCGGAGAAAAGAGCAGCCATTGCGCGGAATTAGGGATTTTTGTGGAAACGCGCCGACTGTGAGAATAATGAGTTTTCGACCATTTTTACTCGAGCGAAATGAGATACTTTCGAATTAAGGAGTAGCTATTGGAGCGAATGAATGAAGTGGATGCTTCGGGTGCGGTTCTATTAAGTTTCTTGAAATTTCAGGTAATTAATTGAAGCTTTTACAGAATTTACACTCGTAAATCTCCAACTCTACAGCAAATCCACTCCTTCACCTCTGACGCAAAGCCCCGACGAACGGCACAACATATCTCTCCAGCCAGTTAGCTTTTCTTCAGCGAGAGCAGCGGCAGCGGCGGCGGCGGCGATCCATCCCCATTTCGAAGTGGCTAGCCTTCGAGCGAAAGACCATAAAAACCAGCTCATTACGCCTCATCGCGCCGCCGGTCGCCGGTCTCCGATTATATCCGCGAGCGCATCGCTCCGGGGCCGTTTTTCCACACCGGACGCGACGCTAAATAATATGCGACTCCGCGCGCGACTTGTCGTGTAACGAGTAATTTCGCCGTGCCCCCCCCCCCCCCCTCTGCTCCTCTTCGAAACCCTTTACTTTTTGTGCATAAAACTTGTACGTGAGGCAGAGAGGAGCGGGAGTTCTTTATATTTATATGCCAGTACTGGAGGAATCTTGGTAGTAGCTATAGTTGCTTTATGCGTCGTTCAAGTTGCTTTAAAAGCGATTACACTACTGCGCGCGATTTCAGCCGATCCCAAAGATTTTTCCATAATTAAAAAAGTACAGGAGAACGCGTGTACGGAAAGCATTAACCCACAATTTGCAATCCCGCGCCGTGCGGCGCCGCGCGGGAAAATCAGCCGCCTCGACGTTCCAACTCGCGTTTGCGCAAGAGCCCGCGATAAATCATCAGCCGGCGGCGGCGGTAGTAGTCTCTCCGCGAAAAATATAGCGCAGTAGTCGCGCGTCGAACAAACGAGGCACATCCGTTCGTTTTGCGGTTCTTCGCCGCTGGCACTATTGACCAAAACGGGCCGAGACCCCCCACCGCCGACTGCACCTCTCCCCCGAGGATACTAGCCCAGATATGTCCCCGGTGACTCTCGACGCCGAGCGGGACTTACCTTGCGCGAACTCGGCGCGATCCGCTCCGATCGGGGAAGGGAAAGGTGAACGGCCACGTGAGCCGCAACGCGACGCGGTGCATTGCTGGCTTCGGATTGATTTGCGCTTGGAGAGAGAGAGGCGCGTTTCAAGGATTCATCCTGCTTTTCGGGGGACGAGTTTTAAAATTAATGTTTTGCTTCTTAGGAGCTTTCTGTTTAGCCGAATGGTTGTCTTTTACGAAAAATCAATCGACTATTTTTATTGAGAAGAATCCAGATATCACTACTAAATCGCTTTTTCTCGTACGCCGTTTGCCTCGGGCCTTTAAACGCAAACGTTTCGAAGCGAGCAGCTCGCTTTCCATTCAGTCCAGTCGACGCAGTCCATTGTCCCGCCTCGACTCCTCCTCCAACTCCGAAATCTCGTTACTCCTCGCCAACCCTTCCGTCGTCATCCCCGGGCGATCGTCCGAATTTACCCGCGTGTTTACATACGCTAATCCCCCGTTCCCTCGCGGAAAGAGAGAGAGAGAGAGCGCAAGGTGTGCGCGCCGCTTCTCGGGTAGCCACCGTCGCTCGGCAGCGCGACCCTGAAAGCCGAGCTCTCAAGTTCAGGCACAGCGCGCGCCTGGCAAACGGGCGAGAGCGCAGGTCCCGCTCTCGCCCCGGGGACGGGGCACAATGACGGAGAGACAGCGCACAATGCCGCACCGCGGCCCGCTAACAGGTAACTCAAACTGGCTCCACCGTCCACAATGCGCGCGCGCACTTTTTCTTCTCTCCCGCGCGCCTGCGACTGCGAGCGACGACGCACATGCCTGCTGCGCGCGCGAGTCTGGGTGCGCGCTTATATACACGGAGAGCGGAGAGGAGACTTTCTCGGTACGGGAAAAAGAGAGAGGGCCGGGCCGATCGCTAAGGGAGACGCGCCGTCTGCCGGAAGGGATGATGCGCGGGCTCGGCATTCCTAGAGATTTTTTCGGGAGGTGGGCGAGAGCGGAGGGGACGCCGGGCTGCTCGGAGTTTCGGGGGTGTCGAAGAGGCAGATGCAGTTACGCGCTCAGTTTTTTTTTTTCTGCTTTCGGGCGCTAATGCGTTTCATTAATGGTATATTTCTTGCTATAATATATCAAAATTAATTGAGGACTAACGCAGCGTTTGTGAAAAAGGAGCGCGTAAATAAGCTCGTCACGCATTGGAACCGTTAAAAAATCTTTTCGAGAATTCTATCTAACAAGTTCCCTATCAGCGAAACGTTCGTAAACAACTTCTCGGCTTACCTCCTTTTAAAGCACCGCGTCAAAACATTCTCTCAAAACCCCGAACGGTTCCGACAACAGGACACTCGTCGCTCCCCTGCAATTAATCCCCGCGCGTCTTATATATATATGCTCCTGCCCGATTTTTCGCGCATCGAAAAGCGAGTCGCGTAAGGGGGCCACCCATGCAGAATTTCCTGAGGGCAGCGCGCGGCGCGGGCTCGCTCTCTCGTCATCGCCGCGTCGCTCGTCGACGGTGTTGCGTTACACGCTCCGCTCCGGTGTGCTCTCTTTTTCCTCTCCCGGCCGCTCTCTCTCTCTCTCTCGCTCTGCGGCTGTGGGAACGAGCCGGCGAGCGGCCCCGCACGTATCGTGTGTGAACCGGACTTGTCAACGCGAGCGTCTTCTGCTGCTGCCTCGCTGAGGATCGCGATGGAAGAGAGAGAGAGCTTTTTTCTGCGCTGATTTTTAGTCGGTGTCTTAATGGGATGCGGCAAAAAACGGGGATAACGAGGGATGAAGGAGCGGAGGGGCTTTGTTTTATCAGGTGGCCTAGGTGGAGTATATTGTTTGTGTCGAGTTTCTGTATTCGATCGAGTAAATTAAGGCGTTTACACTGTGTCATTTGTTTATTTAGCCCATCGACATTTTTTATTTTATCTCTTCTCACGATTAAAAAAAAGAAAGCATCCATGCAGCTTCATCCCGCAGCCTCGAGTGCTCCCAAAGATTCACACTTTGTCGCGCGCATAACGGTGCCGAGGCTGGCGCCTTCCAAAAGCATTTGGCGCTCCTCCTTTTTTGACGCTTGTTCCGTACGTACCTCCCCGCAAAGCCCTCGAGAGAGAGAGAGAGAGAAAGAGAGAGCAAGTAGACTCGTCTTCTCTCACGAGCTGCCGGCGAAGGAACAAAGAAAAAAGAGTTGCCAGCCATGTGGATAGGGCGTACTGTTTTTCGGCGGGGCGCGACACATGCGTGCGATCCTTTCCTCCTTTTTGCGCGAATTAAAGACGCGCGCGCGCGCTGCAATTTCTCACGTCGACGAGAGACGCGCGTTAAACAATGACGTCGCTTCCGCTTCGAAAACGTGGCTTATGGTTTTTCTTTTTTCCTTCGAACTTTCTCGTTTCGCGCCACGTGAGACGCGAAAGTGTCTTCGCAAATATTGCGCTACTCCGCGCCGAAACGGCGCTGTCGATCGGCCGGACATTAATTTTAAATAAAGCCGCTCGTTAATTTTCTCGTTCGCGAATAACGGAAAAGCCCAGAGTTCCCAATAAGCGTGTAGATGCGATGCGCATTTCTAAAAAGTGCACCGGGCACCGACGCAGCAGTCCATCATTCCCCGGGTCTTGCTCGAGAGCGCTAAACTGCATTAAAAAGGGAATAATGGATGACCGGCGATCGCGTAAATCAATCGCGGACGTCTAGCCTCGACTCGAGCGCGCCGCCGTTCCCGGTCCCGTTATGGGAATAAAGCGTGCACGCGAGTCCTCTTCTGTACACCTTGCAGCCTTCTCCTTCTCCCGGTCTCTCTTTCTTTGCCGTCTCTGGTCTCTTCTCCGAAAGTGATGCCTTCTTCAAAGGGCGAGAGGCATAATTTTGCAATTTCGACTGATTTATACGCGCTCCGCCGTTTCGTGAATGGTAATTGGAGGGGGGGGAGGGGGGAGCTAAGATTTCGGGAGAGTGCGATTATTTATTTTTTCTGACCTCTTCTGCGAGGGGGATGGTGTAAATATCGCCGCTTCGTTCGAGCTTCTCTCAAGGGAATGCCAATTGATACGGGATGTGAGAAATGTTTTCGTTTCAAATTACCGGGCACTTAGCGGAGAATACAAAGAAAGCGTTTTTAAGAACGGAGTGCAAATTCGAAAATTGTCTTCGAAGTGCGCATTTTTAATAAAGCTTCCATTATCGGACTCTTTTACTTTTCTAAAAGCGAGGCGAATTTGAATGCCAACACAAAGTGTGCCTAAAAATTTCCTCGCGTGCATTTAAAAAAAACTAAGAAATTACAAAATTCCTCGTTTCACAATCGATATAAACAAAGCGATTCCAATGGAGCCCCCCGAATTTCCGAAGAATCCCTCCACAAAAGGATATATTATTCGCAGTCGCGTCTAAAAAGCCAGCGCGCAGCCAAAAATAAAGAGAAAAGGTTCTCTTTCAACGCTCGCTACCGAGCGCAAACACGCCGCGGGCGGGGTCCCTTAAAAAATCGCGATCTCTCTCTCTCTCTCTCACTCTCTGCCTCGCCGGTCGGCGCATCGCATCGGCCGTCATTGTGTATCCATCCGCGTCCCCTCCTCCTCGGCGATCCGTCTGAATGACGCGAAGGATTTCTTCTGCCGGGCCGGACGAACAATGACTCGGCCTACCGTATATACCGGACCACTTCAAGTCTCCCTCTCCCCCACCGCCCGAAGTAAATGATCTTTTTCAGTTTTCTCCTGCGGGCTTTTTCGGTTTAAGCCAGGCTCTGGATTCTCTCTTCTCTTTTTTTTTCTCGAGAGATGCAATACTGCGCGCTCGGACCTGCATAGAGGCTAATTTCGGTGGATTCCGGAGGCGATCATCGGTCGGTTTTCGGGGGGAGGATGATGGGGGATCGAGGCTCGTCGATCGGCTGAGGGCGGACATGATGAAGACAAATTTCGACGGTTCGATTGTCGAAGATGTGGACGAATGAAGATTGATCGTTTATTTGCGTAAATAGAGATTGCGATGCGTGCAGTAAATTTTGGAAATTCTCACGAGAAATATATGTTAGAATTTATAAAATTAGAGCGATTAGTAAGTTTAAATTGCTGCAAAAGTTTCATGGCCCGAATTATTTTGTCGCGTATCTCTTTTGAAAAAGCACATTCTTCGCAACGTGATGGTGTATACGTAAAAATTCTTTTGTCCCTTCTCAATTTTTATCTCGTTCCATCTCGCCTCTCCTTTTACTGCCGCGCAGAATAACTAAAGAGAGCGACTGTACAACGAGAATTAAAAATGTCCAATATGAGAATACAGGAGAGAAAGAAACGCGTCCAGAGTGAAAAAGTACGTTATGCGCGCCAAACATCCTATCAACACCGCCGTAACTATCGAATTGTACATCCACAAAAAACTCCTAAATATGCATATCCTCCCGATAAAAGGATGCAAAACCAACAGTTTATATCCTCCACTCGGCAATTAACAAACCGCATAAACAACCGACTTCCAATGCGCATAATCAAATCTAACAAATTGAATTCCACTCCGCGGCGGCTGCAGCCTCTCAAAAACGCTCAATTACCAATTACCATAAACTTCGCCGAGCGCGCGGCGCGGCTTTCCTGAAAAACTCCGCGGCGGCAAAAGTAAATTCCAATGCCCCTCTCGTCCCCCTTCGGAAAAAAGGCAAACTTAATTTAGCTTTAATACCGCACTGCAGGCAGGCTGTTTTTCTCCTCCGCGTCGTCCGCACACACGAGCGGCCGGGGTATAGAGTTACTCCGCCGCCGCCGCCGCCGCTCTCGTCTTGCGCGTATATACCTGTTGCTGCAGATACTGTACGCGCGCCGCGCCCGTATATACGTTATGCGTGCGCGAGCGAGCAAGGGAACATAATTATTTACATCGCCGGCGTATAGAGGCCCTACTATACGCGAGGCGAGACGAGACGCTACGGGCGAGTGAGCTCCGGGCTGCTGCGCCGAGGATATATGGAGTGGCGCTTTTTTAGAGGATCGCCGGGTATACAAGGCCGTTATTCTTTCTTGGCTGCGCGGTTGCTTATAATCGGGTTCACTGTCGTTAAACGTTTGGTTGACAAGGGTACCAACGGTGTACCGGTTGACTCGGAGTACTATAATTTCATTTTTATAATTTTCTTTTCTTTTAAAAACAGGTTTCTTCGGTTGATCCGTTAAATTTCGATTAAAAAAAATCTGAATACAGAAGCTTATTAACTTACCCGTCTTGCCTTTCGGTCCAAAAACATATCAGCACCTGAAATTCTGCCGAAAAATGAACCATCGTTCATAACAACAATAACTTCGAAGCGCTGCTGGTCGCGTCTCGAATTTTCATCGCAAGACGCGCCCCCGCATGCTCCTCGAGTTACCGGCGCGCCGAGCTCCTCGAAAACCGGCGAGCCTCGCGCATAAGGGCCATATAAAATTTTTTCCAAATTTCCAGCGGCTCTCCCACGCATAAATTCCCCCTCCGAGAAAAACGCACAGCCAGCTGCCCCTCTCCTCGCGTGCATCGATCCCGCGGCAATTTCGCGGAGCCGTCGATACGTACGCCGCTCCTCTCCTGCGGACGGTTCCGAAAAGGCCGCGCGCCGCCGCCGAAAAGAAACTGGACGCGCGGCCGCTCGAGAAGTCAAGGAGCAGATGCGGCGGCCCGCAGCGGCGGCGGGTTCTCGCGCTCTCCCGTATATATATACAGTGCGCTGATTAAAGGGGCCAGCAAAAGACCATCATTCCCGTGATTAAGCGTCGCCGCTGCCGCCGCCGCCGTCGTCGTCGTCGTCGTCGTGGGACCCTTTTGCCGGGAACGCGCCGTGTGTCGGCTGGGAAGCTGCCACTTGGCGGGCCTCAATGCTTTCTTTAAGGATACACGAGGCGGCTGAGGACTTTTTGTGAGAGCGCTCGGGGGGAGGCGGCGTAGGAGGCCGCCGAACGGAAAGTTAATCGACGGAAATTATACTGGGGGTTGAATGGGAGTTAAGACACTTTTTATAAAGTAATCTCGAGGCAATTCAATATTTAAATTGTAATGTAATTTCATTCGAGGTACTCTTTTGTCGTTCTTTACTACGTGTTTGCGAATGTAACGAAGGACCATTATTTTAATTGCTAGTAAAAAAAAAAATGTTATTGTCCATTTAAATCGACAAACTTTTAATCAGCATTAGCGCGCAATCAAAGGCGCCTTTCCAACTGCACGAAAAGGCCTCCAAGAGCCAGGCTCGAGTGCAGCTCAGCCTCGCAAATTGCAGGTCCTTCCGGAAGAGCATATCGAGTGGCTCTCGTCCGCGGCGCAGTCTCACAAAGGCACACAGCCACGTGCTCTCTTTATCTGGCTTTTCTCAGCCTCTATTGGTTTTTCGTCCTTCCCGCCGGATGATCCTGGTGCCGAACGGAGACCCGTGCTCTTTTTTTTCTTTTTTCTAGACTTGTGTAAATATTGGGACACGGCCGCGAGAGAGCCAAGTGGCCCGGAGGTTTCCTTTCTCGACTCGAGAGATCGGGGGAAAGCCCACTTGACCTGCATGGGACACTTTGAGAGTAGCGCCGTCGCGATCGGTCTACTTGCCGTTGATTTTATTGCTTCGACCGTTACGACGGGCTTTGGGATCTTGATGCAATTTTGCAGCGTTTATACATTTATATAAAAACAATTAAATGCGATGGTTTATTTCGCGAAATTATTGCACAAATATAATGGGGCTTTCAAGACGAGCGCTCGAACACAGTTTACGTCTTTCGCAGGCTGAATCGAATTTCTCACGGTATAACCGCTCGATCGTTTTTCAATCCTTTTATGACCTCTCCTCAAACACTCCCAACAGCTGGTGTTTGCCTGGAAAACCTTTTCACAGCCTTACACCTTTAACCTCCTCTTTAAAAAATAAATAGATAATAACCCAAAAAACAGTCGAAACTCCCTTGACGCGAGGCACTTCGTTAAACTGAACCTCGGCGAACCTATAACCCAACGCCTATATAAACCAAAGAAATCTCGGGCGCAAAGAGGCGGCTGGGAAGAGAGGGAGGCCCGCCGCGCCGCCAGGTGCTCTCGGCCGCTTGAATATTTAAACGGAGTCTCCGCGCGGGAGCAGAAGCGGAACCCGGAAACAGGACCTCCTCGACGCACGCACGTCCTGTGTTCCTCGGATCCTCGAGAGGGCCCTCGCACGCACGCACACACACCTCGAGGGAAAACCCGGCGCGGGCAGCTGGACCGATCGTCTTTCACTCTTGTTTTAAGGAAATTCAGCCGCCGTAAAAAAAAGAGGGAGGGTGAAAAAAAAAACGAGGTAACACGAGACGGGAGCGCAGGAGGAAAAGCAGCCGGCAGCGGTGGCGCTTTCCTTGGAAATTTTGTTCGGGATTAATGGGGACGATGAAAAAAATGTGTAATGGCGCGTTGTTCGAGGGGAGGCTCGACTAATTGAGAAGTCGTGTGCCGAGGTGGAAGCTGCTAATGCGTCACTTGTCTGGGGATGATTAATCGAAGGGATACTCAAAAAGAAATGATTTATATTACATCATAAAATAAATTACTGATTATTCGAAATGCAGCATCCTTTTATGTAAACTTTATAATATATTTCAACGTTTCAAACGAGAAACGGAACATCTTTCAAAACGTTTCCTTTCGTCCCAATTACTAATAACTACAAATGCGCCATATGCTCCCGAGACGATGAAAATAACGCAGCAGCAACCTTTTTTCTTCCCTTTCGACTGCATCTCTCTCAAGATATCCTCTCGCTCTCTCACAGGGGGCGGAAAGAGAACTCGAGGTACTCGAGAATCAACGATCTCGCTACTTCCTCCCCGAGCTTGCACCGATCGGACGCACTCACCTTTAATAATAACAGGCCTGGCCCACCTCCGTATTCCCAGGATCTTCCATTCCGCACCCCCGCATACAACCTTTCCGCCGCTCTCCCGTTTCTCGCGCTCCTTTTTTTTTTATTTTCGTTTTGTACCTGCGCGCGCATCATATCCCACGCGCGAGGATCGCCGACAGGTGGCGGGGACGCGCGCGGCTTTCCCCCCTCTGAGAGAGAGAGCTGGAGGGAATCTTCCGATCTCCTTTTTTCTCACCCTCGATTTTCTTCGCGTCTTTCCCTTCTGCCGGGGCGCTTTTCGAAATTCCATACCTTCGTTGAAATTATAGAGTATAGCTTCGGGTTTGCGGCTTTGTGGAGTGCAGTTTACGAATTTCGATAAAAAGCGTTTGGCGTCTTTCAAAATTTATTTCTACTAATTTATTTATATAAATTAACGCTTATCGATCAATGTAAAAAATTGAGATTCAAAGACTTGTTTATACTTTTATTTTAAACTTTTTTTTTAACGTCTCTCAGACCGGCGGTAGATTTTATGCATTCTGAGGTCAAAGAGATCGGCGCGATCGCAGCTCGAGATGAGGCGCTTAGATAAGTGGTCGAAGTGTGTTAAAATTCCAGGCGGGGATAATGAATTTACGAGATGCTCCAAGAGGACTTACACCCAATTAATTAGTGGATCCTCCCTAAACCTGTTTCCACCGGCTGTCCGCCTATTAACCGCGCCGGAAAAAGTCGGGCTATTTTTAGGGATCATCGCCTCTTATCTATCTTTGCTCGTGTAAAATTTTGTAAAATTATCCGATGCGCTTGTTGAACCATTCATCGGCCAGATAAGGTTATCTTTTAACTTTCTATGTCTTGCATAATAGCAATTAATTAAACATTATACAATATTTGGCATAATCTTTGCATTTTTAATTTATATGTCTTAATTAAGTGTAAGAAAATGAATGCATCGTTCGCAAGGCGCTTCGCACAAAATACTTTTAAATTTAAAGATCATGCGCGCGATAACGGCCTGGCTTTCAAACAACAATTCCTCGTCTAGTTTAACAGATGAGCTACTTTTCCTTTCTCGGCTCTTTGTGCGACTGACGATACTTACTTTGTGTGGATTGCGTTAATCGTGCAACTTGTAAGTCGTTAATTTTCATGATACTAGGAAGGCAACGTTGTTAAGCGAAGCATATTTTATTTTCAGTAGTTTTTTTAATTAATCTTTACAAGTAAAGTTAACCAACTGGAAAGTTTTTCAATTTCTTCGAGAAAAAATCTGTTTTTTTTTTTTTTTTTATTTTTATTCATTGGCTAATTTTGTAGTTTTTAAATCACAAAATTATTTATTATTAATTGTACAAAAGACTAATTACGACGACAAAAATTCTAATGAAAATATTTATCACGAAAAAGCGGAAAATCCGAGGAAAAACCAAAGCAATTTATCCTCGCTCGCGGCCGGAACAAAAATCACGACGCGAATACCAGGAATTTACACTCTCGTCTCCTCCTCGCGCACAATAAATCGAAAGCTGTCGACGTTAAAGGAGTGCCTCGGCCGCTCTCCTCGCCTCAAAGAGCCATTTTTCTGCGGCGAAAGTCGGCTTTCCTCCGCCGCTTGCCGCGCGGCGCAAAAAAGAAAGGGGGTGACAGAGAACGGCGCGGCGCGGCGAGAGAAAAAAAGTCGTCTCGGAGATGACTATTAACGCGAGGAGGCGCTGATGGCTTTTTGCAATGACCCCTCGGATCGCGGCGGCAGCGGCGATGACGAAGGAAAACGCCGAGTTTTTCGTTCGGGGGGCTTCGACGAATAATTTTCTGTTTTACGCGTTTTCTCCGCACGTGCCTTTTGTTCTCCCGTCGGCTTTTTTTTCGAGGACTTGGTTTTTTTTTTTTTATTTAAATGACGGAGGCAGCTTTTTTTCCGACCGAGGAGTGAATTGGTTTGATCTTTTTTTGGAGGGATTGGGGAAGTAGTTTTGTTTTACGATTCTGTCTAATAACGTGTTTTTTTCTTCTTTGTTTCAGGTGAGTCATTTTGGAGTTTAAGCGTTGCTACTTTTGCAAGTAAGCCGGTGTTTCTTGAACGAGTGATCTGAAAGACAATTCCAAAGGTAACGACGAAACGGTCATTTCGATCTAACTTTCTTATCTTAATATGTTCAACGTTCGGGTTTACTCCTTGTTTGAGAGTCATTAATCCCGAATTTCGACCGTGCGAATTAAATATTTGAGCACCGCTGCTCCTTGTAAAGCAATTCGCCGCTGAGATGAGCTCGTGCCGCATTCCTCAAATCACGCGACCTCAAATGTTTATTTTTCGGGGAACTACCACTTCAGGTGACATTCGCGGTGGTGCGATACCCCCTCTCTCACTCAGCGGCGGGTTGCTCGACCCTCGCGGACATTCGCAATTAGCTCTCGCGAGCCGAGCGAACTTACTTTTTCGGCAACTCTCGAACGGAGCGGTCGCATCGGCGATTTTGCTCCCGTCTTCTCGGCTCACGACTGAGCAAACCTTTTCTCGAGCCACGCGGTCGATTCGCGACCCGTGGTACCGGCAAGTCAATCACTTCGACCGATAGGTCTCTCTTTTCGCTTCCGAAATTACCTTTATAATTATAATTAAGTTTATTTTTTACACGCTGTATTTTTTTTCTTTATTTTTCATTTTTAATTTTAATAAATTCGACGAACGAAAAAAGTACTTCGTCAAGTAAAACGGAACCCAACGCCTTTTATTATCCCTTCTGTTAAAACAAAAAGAGTCAGCTATCCTTCAGTTGCTCTTTTCCGTTGTCCGTAAATGTGATTCGGACGGAAAATCAACACAACCATTTATTTTTTTATTTAAACTTTTCAATATAACTGCAGTTAGATTCTATTAGAATTAGCTCCTTAGAAAACTAGAAAATTAACATACATTTCCATAGCTAAAAGTCTTAGGGCATTGAACAAAAAAGAGCTTTAATTTAAGGTTAGTTGCATTAAAAAATATTTGTTTGTTTTAATATTTATATTTCTAAAGGGTTACTTCCAGTTCATTTTTAAGGAATTTTATTCATATTTTATAATAAATTCTAACCTAAAGCAGATAGATATTTTTTGATCCAACTAGTCTTAAATTAAAGCTCTTGCGACATAATTTAACTTAATTTTATTCAATACGCTAAGACTTTTAGTTATGGAGGTATTTTAATTTTCATAGACACAGACTTTTCTTAGATTTTTCGAGAAAAACTCATATCTCAGTTACTATAGATCCCTATGGACAAAACGTTAACACACCTGTCTTTTTTTTTCTAAGGAATGACCTCTTGCAATTTTACCAAGATCCATGACCCGATGAGTGGATACTTGTTAGACCCTTAACTAGAGTTTTATTCATTCTATTTAAGTTTGTGTAATTCTATTTGTAAGGACTATTATAAAGATGAATTATGTTTTAGAAACTAGTGGATTAATTAATAATAAAAAAATTGACTGAAAAATTCTTCATTTTTAAAATCTTTAAAGAATCTTTAAAATTCTGAAGTCAAATATGAGATATTGTTCTTTTTAGCAATTGTGCCAAACATACGAGAATTTAAAAGAGAATGCAGTAAATAAGATCCTGAATATTTTTCTTAACCAGGAGAGCTTAATTTCCATAACGCCCTACTTAAGCATTCCACACTTAAAAATTTCAGAATGCTTGGCTTGGCAGAAAAGGAGTGAGAAAACCTAGTCCATAAAAGCATCTTTCACGGCATAAAAGCGCGATGCCAACAATTCCGACCCTGTTCTCCACTTAGGAAATGTCTTCGGGAATAAACGTAGTATACGCGGCATAAACTACAAAAGCAAGAGTCGGGGAAAAATGAGAGGGGGAAGAAAAAAGAGAGGCGGACGAAACTAAAAGAAAGCTTCTCTGCAAAAAGCGCCTGAATGAAATCCGACCCCGCCTCGCTCCTTGGCTCTCGTGCACAATGCGACGAAAACGCGCGAGAGTAATGTGTCTTTGACGCAAGACAAATCTTGGCCGTCGTCTTTCGTGAATCGAGGAGGGGGGGAGGCGCCTTCAATGGGAGAAAAGAAAGAAAAAGGCCGCGGCCCCGATTACGGAGCATGCAACTTTAACTACGATCACTCGTCATAAACGAGGGAGTAAGCGGCTCTGTGTGCGGCCGCGCGACGCAGAGACTCATGGTTTCTCATTCGAGCTTCCCGGTCTTGCCCCGCGGGCTCTCTTTTCTTCCGTCGCTCTTGTTTTTTCAAGGCCCGCGATCTAACTTGCGCAGCCCTTGAATTCACGACTTCGCGGGTACAGTGCGAGGCAAAAGTGCTTCTTTTTTTTCTGCCAAGGAAGGGGGGGCTTTATTGCCAGTGAAATAGCACTTGTCGCGAATTAAATCTTCGTTTTAAATTAAAACGCTTTTTTTTCTACTTCATTCTGAATGTGGATGACGGATTGAGATGACATATGATAACTTTTCATTTAATTACAAATTCTTTTTAATTAAAAAGTCTAACTAAGATGAGTAGCAGCGAAGTAGGATATAAAAATGTTGTAATTTATATTTCATAATTACAAGTTCTTTCACGCATACACTTAAAATTCCCTGGTTTTAATTTTTTTTTTTTTTTTTTTTTAATAACAAAATATAAAAAGCGGTTAAGATTTAAGCGTCACTCAACTATATTTTTACTGAAAATGAATTTACATTTTTCCTTGTAAAGAATTTTACAGTGATTTTAAATTTTACTCCAAACGACGCAACTTTAACACGGCAAAATATACTTTTGATTATTAGCGCATACAAGGAAGAAGGAATAGCAGAGGCTCGGTGTAAAATATGCGCAAGAGCGCGCTCGGCGTCGCCGTCGTCGTAGCCAGGGGTGACGTCGGTCGGGTGCGAAAGGTATAATACGGATGCAAATAGAGAGAGAGAGAGAGAGAGAGAGAGAGCGAAATGGGGAAGCGAGAGGAGAGAGGAGCGTTGCGCCGTCGTCGTCGTCGTCGTCGTCGCGCAGACGCTCGAGGGCAGCCGCAAGCAGAGCTGGAGGGTAGCAGCTGCCCTTGAAAAGTCATTAGAGGAGGGTTGCCTGAAAATCTCCAGTGTCACTCTGCCGTCGCGCGGCGACTCCTGCTGCTGCGCTGCCGCTGCGGCGGCGTCTGTTTCTATACTCCCCGTATAACTCTCTGCTCTCGACTCCCGGCAGCATAACACTTGCTTTTGTCTCCTTCAGACCATCAAGCGAAAACAAACGATGACTGAGTGATTATTTCCGCGGCCGCGCGCGCGTAAGTCAACCCCCTCGGTAGGTGCCGACCTGCCGTTCGCGCATGTATTTGTTCGACTGTGGAGAGGCGGCGGCTGTGTTTGCACCGCGTCGGCTTGGATTCGTCTGCTGCGATTCGCCTCTTTCGCGTCGCTTCGCGTACCTTTTTTCAAATTTGTAAGTAACTGCTGGAATGAATTACGGCCAAAGTTCGCTTCCGTTTTTTAATTAAGAAACCTCTGCAGTCCTTTTGGGTATGATCTGCGTTTTGAGAACTTAAATCTGAAAATTTGTTTAGTAATGCTTATTTAGTTTATTTTTTTTTTTTATAAATAAGTTTTTTTAATTCCATGCTTTTAAATATATAAACTTGCTATTGCTTATTATTAAAGAGAAAACTTTTTTCATATATAAATGCGCAGCAAGGAAAATTTAGCAAAAGGGTAGTGAAATTTACCGTAACCCCGGGGTACAGTGAAGTTTGGAAAATATTTTCGCGTGTCACGGTAAAAGTACATGTTTTTAGTAAAAAATATTTTATCATAAATTAAAATAAAAACTATGGATCATTACAAAAATTGTGGGAAAAATACAAATATTATTCGCTACATTTAAAATATATTAAATTACTTTTGTCTAATCACTTCTTTAAAGTTTATTTCATATATTCTACTATTTTGTGACATTTTTATTCAGTCGAGGTAAATCAAATTTTTATAAAAGTATTGTAAAAGAAAAAATAAATAACAAGAATATTTTGACATTCAATTTATAATTACAACATTGAGTTTGAATGTACAAAAGCCTTTAATAACAATGTATCGTCGTTATAAATATTATTACTTATTTTTTGTGTGCAGCTTAAACTACATATATTGGGATATTTATATTGGAAATTTATTCGATTTTAAATAAATGCAGTAACAGGTATTGAAAATTAATTCCTTAATAATTTTTGTTAAAATTATTAATGAAAATTTCATAAAAAATTACTAAATCATCAAATTCGAACATATTTAGTTTATGAACTTAATTCCTGTTTATAATTTTGAACGTTTGCCAAAAATTCAGGAATTCATATTATATTTCATTAACCAGCAGATACTTATACGTGCAAACAATCAATCAAGTCCAATCTTTCTTTCTTGCGTCAATGCCCTCGGGTTCCTTCCACCCTTGTAAATATTCTTTCTATTTCTTGTTCCTCATTCTTTCATTTCTCCTCTCGGTTCGAATTAGCTGTATTGATATATCGATAGTGGGGTATATCCCAGAGAGGATTTCGTAAGTCATCTTTTCTGTTACTTCCTCTTTTTCGTTTCCCCTGGAGAGCGCACAATGACTGTGGAGACAAAGCACGATAGGGGGGCGGGGAGGGGGGGAAAAAAGAAGACGTCGCTTGAACTTTACTACATCAATTGTGTTTTAAGTCCTGTCCCGAGGTTCTGTCCGCTCAATTGGCTGTTCATACGTTTTCTGGACGAGTGAGTCTCGCTCGGCCTGCAGAAATGAAAGAAGTCGCGCAACGCCGGAAGGAAAAGCTGCTACGTTGCTGACGCTACTGCTGCCGGTTTGTTCCGCAAAATTTTCTCGTGGCTTTGACAATTTCACCGGCAAATTCTTGATAAAGCTGGCGTTTTCCCGCAACGATGCGGTTATTGTTCTACGAACCTTTTAAAATAAGTATCCTTTATTTCTACTTCAATTAAAAAGGAAGATTATTTTAATTAATTAATGCCTCTATAAATTTATTTTTTCTTAAATTACTTTGAGAGTAACTAATCACGGCTAAGTGAGAGAAAAAAATTGTTTAAGTAGATAAGTTCCACTTTAGCCAGACGTACTATATTCCCATGAGTTACAGAAAATAGAATTGTAATGTATTAAATAAACGCATAAACATGCTGAGAATGGCGAAGAAACGTATCAATTTCACGGTATGATTAAGGAAGCGATTTTTTTACAAAAAAATCCTTGAACGAGACGTTGACAGATGTAATATATCTTGGTTCCCCAACGTTAGCTTTCCGTGTTCTTTGATAATTCCATTAATAGTGATTTGATACACTTTAATGTTTCACACGATTTTACGCCTCTCGGCTCTTCAATTCAATTCATCATTCTTGTAATGGACTAATTTGAACCCCCAAGTTCATCAGAAATAAATCACCGAAAAAACACGTTTCACGGGAAAAATTCAAATTTTCGTAAAAACTCCCTAGCAGCAACATAGTTTTTTACCTTTAATAATCTTTCATCCGGGGAAAAATATCTCGGGCTGGAAGAGGGCGAGTATATGGCGTGACAAAACGAATGGCCCTGCCGGCTCGGGCTCGCGGCACGTCTCGGAATTACATCGCGGCGCTACAAAGCGCGCCTGTAAATCAGCGCCAGTCACTCGCGTCAAATTTCGAAGAAAGATACCTCTCCGATATTCCCCCCCGCGCGCGCCTCCCGCTTCTTTTCTCCCGCGGCTCTCTCGGACTGGGTAATTCTCCGCGGCCAGTGAAAATCTACGAAGCGAACTTTCCGATAAAGAAAGAGAGCGAGACAGAGGGAGGGAGAGAGGGAGAGTCCTTTCTTATCGACGCGATCGAACGAACGGGTGAATCTACGGCGGACGGAAGAAACCGAGCTCGAGATTTATCGCTTCAGACCCCGTGAAACTCTGTCTCTCTCTCTCTCTCTCTCCCTCTCGCTGCATGTGTGCGCGGGCCTGCATGTAAAAGATTTATGCGGTAGACGCTCGGGCACGTTGTGCGTTATATGAAAGAGGGGGCCGGCACTTTCCCCCGAGGCTTCCGAAGCCCAGCCAGACCTGCGCCCGACGACGACGGATCGCGCCCATAAAACAATTCACTTGTGAAATAATCAGGATTCGCTCTTTTTTTTAAGCTACTTTGCCGCCGCCGCCGCCGCCGCCGACGTCGACTCCGCCGTCTTTGTTTCACCGAGCGAAGCCGGCCTGAGAGAGGGATGATGAATTCTTGGGGGATTTTTAAGGGACTTTTATGCCGCGACACTCGGGAAAATGAATTAACTTGCTGCACTGTATCTGTCAGAAACATGGCTTTCTATTTATGTTTCGAGGAAACTACCGCGAGTATTTCTTTTATTCTCGGAAACTTTTACGTGTCTTTCAAGTGATAAAAAAAAAGGTGCGAAAGAAGCGTGCCAGTTTAATGAATTTGATCAAATTGATTACTCAACATAAAATAACTCATATAAAATAAATCAACATTAATTTAATGATTTCAATAAAGACAAAAAGATTCGTAATACTCTGAATGTTTTAATTACAATTTTTTTCTGAGGATCAATTTAAATTATCCGATTTCCTTTCAAGATAAACTTTGTCAATCCATAAATAGTTTTAACCAATAACAACTCCTGCTACACTGAAAACAATACTAATTCAGAGTTCATTTATGAATAATTAAATTATTGAGCTATAGATATGTTGAATATTGCAGCTTTTCCATAGTTGTGCATTCAAATAATTACAATAAAATACACTTACCTTGGAAGAATGCCTTGAAAATTTTCATTCGTCAGAAAAATGTTCTGCTCACTCGAAGCAGTTTTTCCACGCGGAGAGTAAGTTGACGAAATTCAAGAGCCTCGAAATAAAACTGAATTTAAATCTCTCAAGTAGCTATAATTGCCTCAACGATAGCTCTCAACAAAAACTTGAACTTTCGGAGATTGAATATTTCGATTAAGCGAGATTATTCCGCGCCGAATTTCCGGAGTTTTCTCCAGCGGAGAGCTTCGTAGTTACCATCTGCGCCGTCTGAAATTTCTCTCCCTCTCTCTGTCGCGCCTCTTGGCTGTCGTTTTTACTCCATCTCCAGTCTCGCGTCCCTCGAAAGCATCTTCCTCCCGCAATACACAGTTTGCACGGCGGCGGCACATAGATTGAAAAACATCTCTCCCCGCTCGCGCGCACCGCTACGGCAAAAAGCCGAAAGCGTATCTCTCCGCGAGCGCTCTGCAACGTGGCTCGAAAACTTTATCCGATTAAAGTCGGGGCCCTTAAACGCTCGGCACGACTCGACGCTAACGCTTTTCTTCTCCGTCCTCTTCGACGAGTTTTCCTCGGTACGCCGGAGAGGCGATGCCGTTGACTTGGCAAATAGTAATCTGTTACAGTTTGCGGCGGGGCTTTTCCTCGAGAGTCCTCTCTGCCTTACCTGCGGGGTGAAGCTGAATCTGGGCAGCGAGGCGCAGGTGAACGAGCATGAATGAGTAAAGCGGAAGCTTCTACGCTAACTCGATGTGTGTTGCTTGCCGAGAATGGAGCTTGCAATTCGTTCGGTAGTTTATTTTTCTGTTCGAATGCCTTATTCGAATTGTATGCTGTACCACTTTACATAAGCAAAATAAGCAAATTGAAGTCGGCGACTATTCTTGTGAATGAATTATCATCAATGAAGTTTTAAGTATCGCAAAAGTTATTTCATGGGCAATATTCATTGTAATCTTTATTTATACGGCTAAAAGCTTTTGCAGCTAACATAAATTATGAAAAAGAATTTACATTTTAAATCGTCATCGTTTTTAACTTTTCCTCTTTTAATTTTCCTTTTTTTAATTTAAGAAGGATGTACGATACCGTATAGCTTAATAATTAATAAGTAAGAATGCCACAGAATTTCACACAATGTCATAATTTCAAATGAAGAAACTTAAAACAATCGGCCCTGTCAGTAACAATTTTATTAAAAGAAACTGACGCAGGATTCCGACGAAAAAAAAAATTATCATATAAATCAGGTTTGAAAGGAAAGAGAGAAAGCCGGGAGCTTTGAGGGCTTATACGAAGAAAAGTTGAATCGCGCGTAGCTCTTTCCGGGAGCAACAGTCTCGGTCCATCGATTGGACTTTTCAATTAGTTGGCGTCTAGGCCACTTGGCGCCTAATTGCGCAGCCCCCTCGTATAGATGGCGGCGTCGCGCGATAAGCCGGTCGCGACGCGTTATGCTCGTTGCATTACGGTGGATTCAATGGGGCTACTCGCCGGAGCGACGCGCGTCTGGCGTTAGCGAACCTGACTTGCGAGCGCGTGCTTAATTAACATAGTGTTCGTAATGACCCCTTGCGACTGCGATGCACTGCGAGCCAGGCGCAAGCTCTCGTAATCGATCGCGAGGAGATTTGCTGCCGATGCTGATGCTGATGCTGCGCGGCGAAAGGTCGATGGTAAAAGCTTGAATGTTTAAGCAAAATGCACTCAGAGAGATGGCAAAGCCGGGTAGAGTGGAAGCCCGGTTCATTCATATTATTGCTCTCTCTGATTTTTAGAAGTGTACAAACTATGCCTTTTAAACTAACATTTTTTATTTATATAAATGAAATAGATTGCAATTTTATGCAGCAAAATCAAACTCGGTCTTTTATAAATTCAAAGTAAAATATTAGAGCTCTTCATGCGATTTCCGATTCAATTTTTTTTTCTAAATATTTAAATAATCCAATTCCAATGTTCAAAAACAGGATTTACAAAAGGAAGACGTAGTTTACACACTAATAAAGTGATGAAATTAGTCAAAGTCACCGCACCTATGACAAAGGCAGCAAGAGAGAGCTGCTCGCTCAACAAAGCTCAGTAAAGTGTACTCGCTGCACTGAGTAAATTCTATTTGATTACTTCGCTTTATTTTTTTTAGCAAATTTTACTCAGGATTTCAGTAAATTTTACTAGCAATTTTTCTCCATCCGAGTGCGTTCATTACAAAAAATGATTTGCTCCGACTTACGGTTTGGAACTTTCGAAGCTAGAACCTTTTAGCTTCAGCTGCTGAATTTTCCAAGTTAAGACTTTTCAATCTTTTAATCTGAAAATAAGAAAAACAGGGTAGCGTTTTAAACTAGTTGTTATATTTCATTAATTTTATTTACTTTTTACATATATATTTGTCTATACAGTGTTGATACGATGTCTGGGCATGGTTAGAATAAATTAATCGATCTACTATAACAATAGAGGTCAAAATAACATGGCTCAACAGAAGACTTTATCGAGTAAATTATATACGCAAATATTGGTTCTACTTTGTTTTCTAAAAACTTATTTTTTTTTGTTTACAGGTAAGCTGCCTTGAGCTTCTTTTATTTCCGCACTTTCCAGTGCACGTAACTAATTGAATAACCATTGAGTACTCGTACGAGTTTATTGAAGTATGCAGGAAAGCTTGTGCTTAATTTGCATCATTCATAATTTTGCATAATACAAGTGTACTCTCAGTGAGAGCCTGGCTTTGACACTGTATGGATACTTATTGAGATGCACTCTAGTATGAGTATCGTTTAAGAGCTTACATATCGTCATATTGCAACGTTACCTGCTGCATAATTTATGCACAAACACTCGGGGCATAATTGAAGCCTATGTAAATCACGTATAAAATATTTGATTGCGTAATGATTGTACAAACAATCATCGTAATGTACTGTTTACTAAAGATCGTGATACTTTTTTTTTTAAATCTATTGCAATCTGGTGGTGAGGATTTAAGAAAAACGACGAAAGTTTAATGGGCGAGTACGACGGTCGACTAAACCGAGATATTTCTACTTAATTTACGTACGACATACTTTTCGGGTCATTTCTCTAATTTCAACAGCAGTATTTTAGCTTTTACGAGCTAACATTACTAAAATTCTTTCAAGTAATTTTTTGAGTTTATTTCATTTGTATTTTAGTAAATTAACTAACTTAATATAATTTAAACATATAATATAATTTCTGCTTGTGTTAATAGAGTGATTCGAATATTCAAAGAGTTTCTATCCTAAAATCAATAAGTTTAACTTCATTTATTCATTTTGGCTGAATAACTTATAACTATAAACTGACATGCATTGTCTATTTTTGCTAGCTGTATTAGTGCTATCAGTTGAAAGATGTAAAAAGAATATGATTATCACTGAATTTGAGTGAATCTCATTGTTTCAATTTTAGAATGCATAATTCGTGCCCAAACGCTAATAACATTGATCACGCTAAGCAACTCAATCGATGATAACAGTATTAATTATCGTTAAAAGCACTTAAATAATATTAAGTATAAATATATTTCTAATTAACAGTTTAGTTCAATTTAAAAAATATTAAAATTATCTAATGATACTAAAAAAAGTAGGTAGAATATAAAGTTTAGTAATCTTGATATTCTAATGAAAAGCAATTTTAAATCCTCTTTTTCGTAACATTTATCTCTCAGGTAATTTATCAAAGAACTTTATTCAGCTACTCTAACCATTTATTCTTTTTAAGCTTTTAAAGTAAATATGAAAGGAGCATTAAATATTACCAAGTAATATTGTAAAAGAATCTCAAGAATTAAGGTCAATTAATGGGGTTAAAACTGCTAAAAATAAAAGAATAAAAGCTCTGTTTGTAAAAGGTTATTTTAGTAAATATTTGAACTGATTTTTTTTAATTTGAAAATGATGAAATCTCAAATATTTACTTTTAACAGAATGTGGCGAAAAAAACATTTTTTAGAATTTTAGTTGATTTATTTATTAAAAAAAATTAATTTTTAGTTCGAGACTTTAAAAAAAAAAGTGTTTCAACTTTTATTTTTGGAAAAAGTGTTAATTACCACCGCATAATGTAAGCGACGACCTAAATGTGAAATATGTGTATGAAGTTTATGTATGTGCAAATTATGGCAGTTCCTTATTTTCTCAAACTACTTTTCCTAGAAAATGAGTCCCACTCCCGTTTAATGTTCATTTTGAATATAAGACTATAACACTGAGAAACGTAATATTTTCAAATTATATTTAAGACTTAACTTTTAACTTAAGTAGCTGTGAAATTTAAATTTACACTGTAATTACAATTATAACAAAATAAGATTCCGGATGCGCGAAATATATATATATTTTAATAAAGGTAACGTGTGAAATACAGACTTTCCCCGAGAAATGCGAGCAGGAAAATTGTTATTTTCAGGGCCGCATCTTATCTCTTCATTGTTTAAAATCAGTAAAAGTGGAAACTACGTAGCAGAGGCGAATTCGTGGGCGTTGGTTGTAGGGGAAAGATTGAGGCGAAACAGAGAGGGAGGAGGAAAGAGGTAATAAGTCTGCTGCTCAAAAAATAAAAAAAAGTTCGTACGAGTTTAAGAGTACGCGGATTTCTTACGACCGTGAAAGTGAGTAGACATCTTTTTACATAAAAGCTAGAAGAACCATTGTTATTGTAAAACAGACTCTGCGCGTTTTTTCATCACAACAAATTTTCAAAGAAATACAACTTAACAATTTAACTAGCTTTGCTTTACCGCTTGCTCTGACACAATTAATCCCAGCTACTGCTCGCATGATGAAGTAAACACGCTCGGAACGGCCGTTCTCGATTTTCGCCCCGTCGAAAATCCACTCCGAAATGCTACGCAGCGCAGGATTTCGAGCGGCGAGCGGGCAAACGTTCGCGAACGCCAAGGAAGTAGTTTCAGCCAACGGCAACGAAATGACGCGGCCATTAAATACCGAGTGGGTATTCGTGTCGGTTGCGCATCTCGAGCCGCTGCCAGAAACATATTCGAAATGGACTGGCGGCGTTCCGCCCAGCGGAATCTCGTGCATTCGTTCCCTAAATTGATCCGCTTTTGCGACAGATCGAAAAAGTGGCCTGACCGTTTCGGCTCTCTCTCCTCTCGGCGCCGCCGAAGCGAGAGTAATTACTTGTAATTCGATCGGCTCTGTACCTGCGTTGCATTTGCATATTATTGCTTCGAGCTCAGTGCCCGGCTTTAATATTTTAATCCCCCGTCTCTGTGTCCGATTGCGAGTCTCATCTCGCCGAGAGCTTTTTTAGTCGATGTCTGATTGGAAGTTTGTGCGGTCGAGTGCTTCCATTAAATTTCATCGGCAGCGAGAGCGATCGAGCTGTTTTCAGTTTTTAAATCAGGCGCTGCTTTTGTTGGACGCTGGTCATTATTGCAGAAGGCTTTATCGGGAACAACGAGTACCGAACGGATTTGTATTTATTTTCGATGTTAATTAAAATAAATTAATTTTTTTCAGCAAGCTGATATAACTGTCGGACCGGTTTACGCGATCGTAAAATTTGACGGGGAGTAATTAAATCTCCAAATAGGGATTTTCAATCTGATTATTACTTTTTGATGTAGAGAAGCTTGCGCACCAATGCATGAAATCAAAGTAAGTGGACGGTATGCGACCGACTAAAGCATTGATCAAGCTTCGTTAATTTCATTTGACAATCATTATTCAAGGGGACTGTTTAACACAAGCAATCACAAAAATTTCTGAGTTGAACTTTTTAATTAAAAACAAAAACTTTTTTAAATTTAACTAACAAAATTGGAATTTAAATTCCAATTTTTAAGTTAAATTTAAAAAAAAGTAAATACTGCACAGAGAACAGAAAAATTTAACAAGGACACTAATTTTCGTGGAAGCGAAGAATAGTGTACCACTTTTTAATAGAATTCTTTTCCATAGAATAAATGTAGGCATGCCTCCGAGATTTTATACTGCAGTTATTAAATCTCTTTTTATACACGACATTAAATAGCGGACTCGTAATAATCTAGTCAGCACGAAAGAGCAAGTTTCGCGCGACAAAAATTAATTTGTTTAATATCCTCTCCTCGTCGACCGGCCCGGTACTCGCAAAAGTTGTTGGCACTCCGGTTTTTCTCTCTTCCTCCACAAGTGGCATTTCAAATTATTAAAGACTCCCTTCATTTGCGGACAGCGTAAAAGACTTCTGAAAAAGATTCCAGCGGCGAGATTCGCTTTTAATTCCCGTTTAAAGGAGTCCGTTTCTTTTCTCTCGCGCCTCTCGGAATTTCGAGTTTACACTCGCGGTCGACGTAAGAACTCCTTAAACCGGCAAGCCCGTCGCCGTCGGCCGGGAAAATGTGCCTTCGTGACGGGAGGTAATACTGCCTCGCACTTTGGATGAAATTTTCGCGTGAATATCATGCGGAGCGGCGGGGGGAGAGTGTTTTCCTAGCTTGTCCGCTGCAAGCGGCGCAAAGTGCCCCAGAATTTTATTGTTCTGCTTTAGAGTCGCCGTGGTGTGCAAACTTTTTAAGAGGAATTTCTCGATGTACGCTCGGGGAAAATATTGCGGCTTTACTGGCGCAACATTCTGGGCTCTCGATATAATTTCTTGATCTCTTGCTGCTATCGAAATACTGCTTCTTTCCCTTATTGAAATAACTAAAGATTTTTATTTCAAAACTCTTGAGGATTCTCAGAACTTTTCTGTACATAAACAGGTTCGTGGTTGCGACATCAAACACAACTGTAGGTTTAAAATTCTTTTTATATGGCTATAATACTTCGTTAAACTTAGACTGGAGACAGTGCATTGTTTGTAATTGTGTTCGAATGTTTAAATAAAAAGTTAAGCGATGTGGAGTATCTTCCGTTCTTTCATCTCGAACGACGAGAGAAACTTGAAACCTGAAATTTTTCTTGCGAAGAAAGGAGGAAATATGTAAGTATACATAACTTCAGATAAAATTACGGGAGATGCGGGACTGTTACACAGTTGAGAGAAAATAACGATAAGACACTGTCTCGAGTTTACTAATGTTTTAGTCAAGATACATTGAAGTAGTGCTTCTAAAATAACGAGGTAAAGCTCTACTTCCTCGAAGTTATTTCTAATTTAATTAATTTTATGGTGTATTATTATGTGAGATTTGACTCTTTGTATAAACTTAAAAAATTGTTAGATACATTATTTTTAAAAAATTGTTTACTTATCAATATACGAAATCAAAATATATAAACTTTGTGAAATTCATTTAATTAGTATACGTAATGCTATTTGTAGAGTCAACGTTTTATTCGATCAACAAAAAGTTTCTTTTGCTTTAATTAGCATGACTTTTAATACCAGCTAATATATTTACTGCATTAATTGTGAGAAAAGTAATTTTAAATTACCTGAAAATAAAATTTATTTATTTTAAATCACCTACAGTAAACAAACTACATATATTTTTAAAAATTATACGAAATATAAAAATAACATTGCAATTGCTAAAGTTTTAAACTAATATATACAGAAATCACTCGGGTAAACAGACGGGGGAATTCAGCACTACTTGTTAACCCAATTGAACTTCTTTAATCCAACTCAATAGCGTTTCCCCATACCTACCGGTAGATTGATAGTAGTAGTACTCTTTCCCTCTCTTTCTCGCAATGAACGGCGCAGCCCCATGGCAAATGCAGTTTACCTCGCGTGTGCACGAGCTGACGAATGATGAAGCCGTTTCCATTGCAATTGCTGCCTCTCCCCCCCCCCTCCGGTACCCC
>UCOL01002322.1:0-26622 GCA_900474335.1 Ormyrus nitidulus
ACTCATAACAATTTATACACTTATATTTGTAAGTATGCACGTATATACGTAGATATATATATATGTGAAAAAAAAATTTTTTTTACCACTTAAATCTTATATTTAGACCATAACAAGTCAAGATATACTTAAAAAAGTGATACATCGCGGTTATATTTAATTTAGTTCTGAAAGAGTTAAGTAAATTAATATGTATGTGTATATAATAGTAAATTAATAATAACCAAAAATCCCTCTTCGCTTCATCCATTAAACACGAGAGCCTACACAATCTTTCCAGGCATTCGAGCCGAAATGAAGATAGCCAATCTAATTGAGAAATTCCTCGGAACGCGTGTAAACGCAGGCACATTTGTACGTACAAAGCCGCGCATCGTCCCGCGGTAAAAATAACAGCGGCAGCATCCGCCGTCACTAAAGAATAAGAAGGCGACGATTTTTCTCGCCGACACCGGCCATCCATCGGCTTGCGCCTTTAAGCGCGAGATATCCGCTTACCCGTTTCTTCTCGCTTTTCACACCGGGCGGACGCTCCGAAATTCGTGGGACGCCGCGAGAGCCACTCCGTCAAAGTTTCCTCTCCGATAATGTGGCCAAGTAATTTTTCAGCCGCGGCCGATGTCTTCTTTAGGAGTCGTAAGGATGAGGCTCGTTTGCCTGAGCTATGGACGCGAGCGGGACATCTAACACCTCATTTGTCCGCGGCCTCGGCTCGTTTGTATATAAAAAAGGCTTGGATATTCGATAAAAATAATCGGCCGCTTGCATCGGGTCGTTAATTCACGGGCGCGCAGGCGCGTTCATTCTTCGGAGGGGAAGAGTTTTTGTCGCTGGGAGATGCGTTTGATATATAAAATTGAATAAAATTTTAACTACGAATAACTGTTAATTATTATTTTCTGTTGAGAAATGAGAAGTTTCGAGATTGCAGTCATAAATAATTAATGAAATAGGCTGCTTTCCCATTCAGGAGGAAAATCATATACATCTTTCCAAGTAAGTAAACCTGGCTTTTATTGGAAAAAATTTATCTTTTCGAGTAACTGAACATTCCTCCAAGCGTGCTTTGCGATCGCGCAGCTCGCCAAACAAAAAGAGGAATTTCCCATAAAAGCTACTCCCAGCTTTTTAGGATCTTATTAGCAAATCAGTTTCGAATTACACAGCTCTCGCCGCTCCCTTCGAAAAAAAAAAAAAAAAAACAGGCCAAAAAAGCGTGCCCTCTTTCTTATGGAAATGCAGCGGAGCGTTCGGGGCCCCAACAAACGATTGACATATCGCTGTTGCGCGCGCAGATCCTAAAAAAGCAACGACTGCAGCCACCCACGCGGCCAATTTCCCGGAGAAGAAGATCTCCCCCCCACCGTCTCGGCCCCGTGATATTTCCGAAATTGCACAATGCCTCGGCATGAGGTCCGAAAGGTGTGCCGCCGACAATGGGCCGCGCCGGGAGAAGAGAAAGAAAATCCTCGGATGGAAAAAGAGCGGCCCATCGATTTACGCTTCACTTAGTTCGAGCCTTCGGTCGACATTTGTCGTACAACTCACTCCAATGTTGTTACATAACAATTCCCTGTTCGCGCGGCGACGGCGACGGCGGCGGCGGCGGCAGCAGCCGGCTGATGTGTCGTTTTGTGTCTGTTTTTCCAAAGCTTCTTTCTCTCCTCGGGCCTTTATGGGCTGGCAGCGCGCGCACTTTCATGGGCATTGTGGCGGCGGAAAACATCTTTTTCCCGTGGCGTGAACTTTTAGCGGTCTTGCGCTCAGGTACTTTGGCGGACCGATCTGCTTTTTGGCCGGCTGCTCTTCGCCTCGAGGAGTTATGGGCTCGTCGGGGAGAATCGGCCTCGGCGCGACGTTACGTTTTTATTCCGGGCTCGTGCACCCGGTCTTCTTCTTTTTCCGAGCGGCCTGTCTCGTCTTCATTCTGCTCCGGCCTTTAATTCCGATGCTTTTTCCCGGAGCTTCTCGGAATCTTTAAAGTCAAGTTAGGCGCGAGGAGAACGACGCGGGGCTCAATAGGGGATTGGTCTCGCTTCGCGCAACGAGTGTATGATCGATCGAGCGTGACTTGAAATATACTGCTCTTTTTCACCATAATATACTTCCTTCTGCAGTTTTTGTAGTAAATCTTTTAGGAATTAACCGTCGGAGCTGTAATGATAGAAGTGCGAAAAATTTCAGGATTTCAAGATTTATTAGCGGTTGCAATAAAATAAGCCTATCGTATTGATAGTTAAAGATGGGAATTTATTTTACTAAAGATAAGGTTGAAATTACGAGTTCTTAATGAATGAATACAAAAATTTTAATTAAATTTAAGGACAAAGAATAAATCTTGAGCCGGATGATTTATGGTTTCCGAGATGAGTAATTTACCTATTATATGTAAGACATTAATTTCGCGATGCTAACTCGTTTTATCCGAACAATATGCGCGCATGAAAATTCAATATCCCTTGTACAAAGTAATCAAGTACAGCATAAAATCCATCTCCGTGAGAAAACATCGATAAAGCCTTCCTCCGTGATTAGAAAACAAATGAACTTACGGTGAAGGCAATTAAAAAGTACAAATCATTCGAGGAAAAGAAATTACCATGATTAAGACGAGGCGCGCGGATAACCTCAGCCAGTTGGATAAATAGCTTACATATCCCCGTTCATGTCGAGCGAAGCAGCTGCCGGACGAGAGAGGCGCTGCGGCGCAATTACTTTATAAATCATTAATCATCTCTTCCGAAAAAAAGGTGCGCGTCGCGCGCTGCAGCTCCTTTCCGGAATCGTCGCCATACTTCGACGGATGTATTTTTCGAGTGTCTCTCTCTCTCTCTCTCGGCTCCGCCGAAAGCAGCGCTTTACATTCTCGAGGTAATTAATCAACGCCTCGTCTAGAGGAAAAAGAATGCCGCCCCACCGCGGACGTGTTCTTGGATGATTTTTTTAAGCTTGCTCGCTGTCTCGTTATCGCAATCGTCGCTAGATTTCTCACTCCCCCGGCGCTGGATAAATATTTCTCGAGCCATTCGCCAACGTGTCGCTTTACTTCCTACTTTCTTTTATTCCGCTCTCTCTCTCTCTCTCTTTCTCTCTCTGGGATTCACGAGGATGATATATTTTTAACAGCGTCGTTTCCTGGAAAATCCTACTAAAGGAGAATGCTTTACTGGAAACTCCTTAATCTTCGCTGCTTTCGTAGCCATTTTTCAAATAAATTTTTTAATATTATAACTGTAAAAATGCCCGTTTCGGTAGTCTCTTTTCGAAGAATTTTATCACCAAATAAACTGTTTTATTGTCGGATTCAAACGAAATCAAATCGGACCTCGGGTTTAACGTACGAGAATTCGTATTATCCGTAGAGACTTTACAAGGAACGGTAATTTGTGCATTATTATCATAACTGAAGAAGTTATTTCCAAAATTACAGCAATCCTTCTGTGGGTCGATGAAATATTGCCTTTATTAGCGGTTCAAAGGTTGCAGCAAATTGCCTTTTAGCGCGAAAATTCAGCAGTATTGACTGTCCTCCTTCAATTTCCAGCGAAACCTGTTTGTGCCATGAAATTTCGAGCGTTCATTTATTACGTTCCTCGCATTTCTCCATGGTAATACGAGCACCGAATTTTCTCCCAAAGGCTTAATTTTTAGCCCGAGCTTTTGTCGACCTATTTAAAAAATTGCTGTACACTTCGCCAAACGCTTTTTATTAAAAAAAAAAAAGAACACTTCCACGAGCGGCTCGAATCCGTGAAACCCGAGGCCTGCCTGCATTTCCACCCGAAAAACGTCCCGAATGCACGAAAAAGAGCAGAGCGATTAAAAAAAGGCGTCCGAAATCCGGCGTTCGAACGAATCGACAGATGGACCGGGCCGTGGCGCGCGGGGCTCTCGCGTTTCAGCCGCCATGATTAATGTCGTGTGTTTTCTCCACGTGGCGCGGAGGCGGAGGAGCCGATTTTACGAGTGCGCCTTCGGCCGACGCACGACGTACCCACGCGCGGCAATAACTTTCGAAATTCGATTACTCGCCGGTCGTCGGGGGGAGAAGCCAACCCCCCCGAGGGGCTACGCCGGTAATGAGTGGCTCAACCCCTTCCTGCACCTCCTGCACCTACGCGGCGTATATATATAAGCGCGCGTCCGCGACCCTCGCCGCGAGAGAGCGCGTGTCCTGCACCTCGTAAATAACGGCCGACGAAAATTGCCAGCCGCGAGAGAGAAAGAGAGCCGAGACTTTTGACTGCTGCGAGGCTTTCGTTAGAGAGGCGCAGATATAAATTATTCCCGAGGCCTCTTTTGCGAGCTCGCTCTTTTTGGGGAAGGCGTCATTGTTTATTCAAGTTTTTTCGCTCCAGAGAGAGAGAGAGATTTGCTCGTTCGTTCGGGGTAAAAAGAGTAAGGAGATTACGCGTTGAGTGTTATCGAGTAATATTTTCGCTTCGAAGAAAAATTTCAACACGCTATTTCGGGAAATACGTATTCAGTGTAATCACTTTTGATAAAACTTACGTCATTCAGAAGATTTCTTAAAATGAATGCTCTTATCTAAAAAATGTTATCAGTCGAATGTGATTGCTAATATAGTCAGAATAAAAAGCATATTTCACTAATACAAGTTAGTTTATGTTCACCGTAAAAAACAATTCTAATAATACAGATCAGCATCTCTCATTCGGTGAACTCCAGCGCCTTATTTGAATAAAGTTTCCATTTCAATTCCCAAAGCCATCAGCGCAGCCTCCCTCGCGTAGATGATCATTAAATCGTTACCGATACAGATTGAAATTAAAAAAAAAAAGGCATTCAGCTCCTCTTGATCGCTCCTAACAATTGTGCTCAGCCCCTTAGACAATGGACCGGGAGAGATGTATATACAGATATATACAGTCGTACGCGCATGTTAATCTGAAATCTTTGTTCGGCCGGGTATATACATCACACCCTCCTTCTTCCCAAAGATAATCGGAAATAATTATTTGTTAGATAAATACGATCGGCGGGCCCGATAAAGCGCTGAAATTTATGACGAGCCGGCGCTTTATTAATGAGGACGAGCGGGGGCGCACACGTTTGGCGCCGATTGTTCGCGACCGTTGCCCACGAGCTTACTTGCTCTTATTTCACGCGCGGCGATACGTATATATAATTGATTCGCGGGCCTCTCCCGCCATCGAGAAGCAGATGAAGGATGCTGATTCTGTTATTGGACTCAGCCGCCAGCTGCTGTATTAGGCTTAGATGGTGGGTTGAAAATGAAGCTTTTATTTAATGCAACGGTAGAGGCGTGACTTGGTCGCGATTCAGAAACCATGTAAATAAAGGATGAATCGATTTTCTTCAACTTTATAATTTAGAACTTTACGGGTAGAATCTGACCGACGCGCTTGTCAAACAGTAGTAAATGATTACTCTCTAGAATTGTTTCTGAAATATACTCAAAAAGGAAACAGAACACTTTTATTCCCCAGGTAAGCTTGGGGCAAAAATAAAACTCGAAATCTTTCAGCTGGAAGAAGCCGGGCGCAAACAAAAATCAGCGAGAGCGCCGGCTTGAACCCACATAGGCAGACAGTTAAGAGTTTTAAAGCCCAGGGCGATTGAGTTTTCGAAGCTGGACTAGGGAGGACTTCCTATTTTGATATTCGCGCGAGGGCATAAAGAGGGCAGAGAGAGAGAGAGAGAGAGAGAGAGGCTTGTATGCATCGTACATCACGCGAACTCCCGCAGGTGGGCGGACAGAACGTCAGACACTGCGCCGCTGACGCCCCGCGAAATTGAATCTAAACTTTAAAGTCGAAAGTTCTTTCTCGAACCCCGGGAGCAGCGAAGAGTTTGCTTTCTCCTTCTCTCTCTCTCTCTCTCTCTCGATCTCCGCGAAGGAGCTCGCAAATCATCACCTTGGAACGTTTACTGCGTTAGATTGCCGAAGATTACAGTCGCGAGTACTGTAGCCTCCTGATGAGTCGGGGAAGGAAAGAAAGAGCCAACTGCCGAGTGCGAAAAAAATCATCTTCGGGCGCTCTGACCGCAAAATTGATTCGAGGAAATAAACTTCTATTGCTACTGTCGCAGATTTCTAGTTTTTAAAGCTAACTGCGATCCAAGAATTGCCTCTGAAGCTATATACCTATTAGTTTTACAAAAAGTCCGTTTCTTTGATAAATAATTTCGGTTTGATTAAAAAAACTTGAGAACCACTTTTTTTTTTAAAGTTCAGTCAAGATTACAATCAAAAAATTCATAAAGCTAAAATAATGCTTCACAAAGCCAGTGGAACGCGGTTTAATAATAAAAAGAGCTAAAATAAAATCTCTTTGCGCGGCGAGTGAGTGGACTTTTTGAGCGAAACGAAGTTTTAAGAAGCGGATAGCTATAACTTAGATGGTTGTTTTACATTTTCAAACTCCGCTGAAAGAGTTAATATACCGTGGAACTGGGAGAAACCGCGAAGTATGAAGAAGTACAAGAGGGACGCGTGGGTAGCGTCGGCGGGGAACAACGGGCCCTTATTTTACTCTAATAAGCCGGAGATGACGTCTTGCAGGGAAGATGCCACTTGGCCCACCGCCAAGGTGTTCGCAACTCAATTTCGCGAAACGCACGCCGCGGAATATAAACTCGCTTTGACAGTATTTAATGCTCAGGAACTACTCGTAAGTCGGGGAAACAATTAAATTGACTCGTTGCGTAAGAGTCTTAATTAATTAAAAACATTTTTTTCGTGAAAAATTCGCATTCAGGTAATTGTAAAAGTTTTGGCAGTTTCGGACTATTCAATATATACTACTAGCTTCATAAAAAAACTTTGTGTGAATATCAAAAATAAAGTAATTAAATAAATAAAATGAATAAACAAACGTAGTTTTCAATAATAAATAACTGATGAAAACTTTTTTTGACTCAGACGTTCAAGTCTATAAGTGTTAAGTCGATTAAGTGTGAAAATGTTAGCTTTTTTGTTTTAAAAATCATCTACGTTTCTCACTATGTTAAATTAGAATAAGATAAACTTTAGCCTTGAAAAAGGAAATACAAAACATTTACGAAACATCGATTTAATAAAAATCTTATTTTCAAACTGGTTCGTCTTGGGTCCGTTTTACACCATTAAACAAATACAAAGTTAGTCGAAGAACGTTTTTGCAACCTTTACATAAACTAATAATAATTACAAAATGTTCTACAAAGGATTATAATATGATCTTACCTTCCTAACAAACGTTGAAATTTGTGACAAATTTCGTCATTTTTTCGTTAGTCCTGCGATGGTCAATAGTCTGTCCAAAAATTTATGACACTGTCACTTTCCATCTGTATGAATCTTGTTTTTACAGGACTAACTAATGCTTAGCTTCGCAAGTTAATTATAGCGAAGCATCAGTTAGTTCCGACAAAACAAGATTCGTTTCAAATGAAGGAGCTGGAGCTGAGACGTCAGAATCTCTTGATACACCAGTCTGTTTTACAAGTTATCTCACTGAAGAATAATTGAAGACTCTTGAAAGGCTTGTGAAAAGCGGTTCGCTTGGGCAAGCGCGGATAGGCCGACTTGCTTATATCTCCTTAGGCTTTAGTAGTTCGGTCGCGATAGGCTACTTAGCGGGCGTAACGGAACGAAGTTTTTTCCGTAGACGTTCGACAGCCCGAGCGGCTTAACTAAAAAATTAAGCAGAGAGTTTTATTTATAAGCACGACGCTCTAACCAGCTGAGCTATGGAGCCGTTGCGTGGTCGCAAATATGAACATAACCACCTTTCAATGAACAAAAATCTGCTATTTCAAAGCAAAATTATATGTAGTTTAAAATATTGTAATTTGTTTTGGTATTGTAATGGTGTGGAAGTTGATTATTTACTACGTGGGACATTTTTTTAGCTTACTTTCGCTGTTTTATTGTTAAAAAACATTGCTGATAATAATGCAATGATTTCATTTATTGCAATATCTGATTAAATCTATATCTGACGTATGACATAATCAGATCATATTTTCATAACCTTACCAAACTGTAACTAATAATAAAAGACTTTATTATACATTTCGACTACTTCAGGGCATATCGAGATAACCAAAAATTACAAGTGTCAGTAAATAATATCTTTTTCTTATTCCGTCGAAATAAAAATTATTCAAAATGCCGAAGGAACAGCCTATGGACATGCTAAATGAATCTACCCCAGAGGCAGTTTATCGGAGAAAAAAAATGAATATGTTTAAAACGGTAGAAGATGAAACTCATTTCAACGATAGAGAAGTAAAATGTATTAACTAAAATCTGCTATAAATCATATAGCTTACCGACATTTCGCTACCAAATTCTTTACATCTAATTTTCAGCTCTGGCTTTACTTCATAGAAAAATTGAACATATTAGAGGACCAATCACTCGAACTGTATTCCGCGATGTATTTCACGGAGGGTTGGATTACACGGAAAATATACGTCACTTATTAGTGGATCGCGTATTTTCTCAATTTGATAAACGAAATATATTACAAGTAACTGCTGATTTTTCAAAAAAATTATATTCTTTTGATGTATAATAATAAACTATGTTGCTAAATTTTTACTCCCGGTAGCTCCCAGAAGATGAATGGATTCAAGGAATGTCCGTTAATTTAAGAGGTACAATGGAGGAAAAAACTGATTATGCTTATAAAGTAAATAAAAATAACAATATTTTAATGCTTTCAAAATATTACTAATGTTCTAATACCATGAAAAAATATTTTAGATTTACGATCTGATGAGATCTAATAAACTAACGAAGGAACAAATTTTTCCAATGTTGCGAGGATGTTTCATAAAACTTCAAGCAGAAGAAGATCCCGATGAAACTGTAAAAGTAAGAATTTCGAACCAAAACGAACATTAACCATTTCTAACGTTGATTAAAAAAAAAAGAACTTCACTTTAGTCAGCACAATATACTAAAACTAAACGCCCGACTAAAATTAAACGTCCACCTCCTCGGCGTAAAAATAAAATTCCCACAATTCCAGGACATGATAGAATTGCTGGTAAAGGCGATCGACATCGACCGGGACGGGGAGGTCTCGGGTCAGGAATTCAAGGCGGCGGTAATGAATAAAAATTTGCTGTACCTCGAGTGCATGGGGCCGGTGTTCCCCTCTCGAGAGGCCAAGTACGCTTTCCTCACGACGTTCACGGACGACGTCGGGCATTACTAGAGCGCCTCTCTCTCTCTCCCCCCCGAGTGCCGACGGGAGAAGCCGCTTTGATTGCCGCGCGACGAAAGTAAGCAGTCGAGGGAAAAAGAAGCCGGGCAAATCGCATCAGCGCCGAGAGCTCAAGTCGGACAGAAAATAATCGGAGTCTGGGCCCGAGTTCGCCTTCCGCGAGCTGCTCTCTATCTCTCTCTCTGCAAACAAATCGCAAATGGAGCGCGCTAATGCGCCGAGCGCAATCGTAATCCTCCTCGGAGGATCCTCGCGGCGGTCGATCGAGCGCGAAGCGCTGCGCTTTCGTAGCAGAACGCCGACGGACTTAACGCGGGGCGGAGTGAGTTTCTTATCTTTTTTCGCCTCACAATTGGGAATGGCGCGCTTCGTTTGCCGCTGAGCTTTTAGGGGCTTTGTCACGGAGGCCTGAGCATCAATTGCCTGTTTAATGAAGAGCACTGAGGCCCGAGTGTTTACACTTTCTCCGGGGTTTAGGTAATTCATGCTTCGCTTAAGGACCGTTTTGCGCAGTCAAGGGATTATCTTTTTTTCTCCATGGTCTGCTTATTTTTAAAACACGATTAAACCTCTCGTAGTCTGGGGATAGTATTCGATTGTAATCTGTAGTGCAAAGTTCATCTTTCATGATTCTCGTAGTCTGAGTAATTTGTTTGAATGTACGCCCTTGTATCTCGTTGTGCCGTTTGAACGGCTGTCAACTGTAATTATGTTTTTATATCGTTTTGAATAAAAATTTTTAGTACTAACTGCGAGTAAATTTTTTCATTTCGAAATTGTTAGTTATAATTTGAACGATATTTATTTCTACTTTATGTCAGAGATTTTAATTTACCAAAGTAAACGTTAGTCTAAACTCAGGATTTTTCTTAGAAAGCTGTTTATCTGTTGAATAATGTTCCTTTTCTAACCCTTTAATTTCCAATAAAGCAGCAATTAGACCCAATTCCTCTCAGCTCTCAATCAATACCGATCAGGTCCAAAGCCATTCCGCAATAGTCCATAAAGAAAGCCCTTCCTAAAATAACGAGTAAAATAAACACCCCCGCTAAACGGTCGATTTGAGAATCGAATTACAAACAACTCGGCGTATTTCCAAACATTCTTCATTCCCTCGGCACACGTCGAGGTATAGACGCCGCTGATCGCCGCTCGCGGAGAATCGGTAAATAGCAATTCAAAAAAAAAAAAAAAATCACGTAGCCCAGCAAAAAACACAATAGGCCCCCTTTCTCATCCGTAGTTCCCCTTTACGTCAACCCTTCTTTCATCCCCCCCAACACCCGCGCTCGCGAACGATGCGAAGAAAGGGCAGAGGTGGGTAAGCCACAAAGAAAATTCGCCGGGCCGCGCAAGTCGTCGGCATTATCGCTCTCTCTCTCTCTCGTTGTTCCGCGATCCTCCTTCGCAAGATAAACAGGCGAGGCTCCGAGCTCTGCGCGTTACCCAAAACATAATGAATGTTTGACGAAGTGCTTCGGCAGCTACAACAACAAATTAAAGAAAAGAGCCGCCTCCCTCTCTCTCTCACTCTTTATGCGCCGTCCCGGAAAAATCGACGACGAGCGTCTTAAGAGGCGCTGGAACGAGATACATTGCGTAAAGAGTATAATAAGCGCGAGGGAGCTGGGCCCCGGCGGGGACTAATTCTTTGCGGGTAGCCGAGCGTGTCCTGAAAGGATCACGACGGGATTCGCGGCGCGATGAAGGGAGAAAAAAAAAGCCGGCGCGGGCACTGCCAGGCGCGCCGAGGAGAGAGAGAGAGAGAGAGACGTACGGTTCTAAGGAATAGAGAACGCTCGGCTATAAGGACCGAGATTGACTGATTAAAGGAACTGAGGGCGAAGGAAGGACGGCGGATAACCTTCGTGAAAGTCCTCCTTTGCCGAGGGAACTTTATACTTGAACGTTCGATAATCTGGTATATACTTATGTGTAGCTAAAAACAGAAAAAAATAGCGTAAAACGTTTATAGTTATTATATTATTGAGTTGTATTAAATAATAATTGTTTTTTTTTATACAATTCACTTTGGTGTCTTTTCAGGTTAAATAGTATACATTCTGTAACTATTTATAAAGAAAAGTTACTCCTTGATTTCTTACTGACTATACTTTATATACTATTTATTTATGTAAATTAATTTAATTTAAACTTTATTCAATTTCTAAATGGCAAAGCTATACATAAATTTCGTACAAAAGAACCTAATCTGTAACTCACCATTTCAGCATCTCCGGCAAGAAATCCCTGCCACATTAATCATTGACATCTCCCGTCAGATTTTTTTTTTACCCTCTCCCTTCCAAAGCCGACAGGTCTCGCTCGGATTTTGCATTATACCCTTTGGAGCAGAAATAGCTGGTACAGCATCGGGGATAGACTCGCGCCGCTCGCGCGACTTGGCTCTCGACGGAGTTTTCAGGGCACCAGCTGAGAAAACACGTCCGTGGCTTGTCGAGTCCGCGAGGAAGACGGGCGCGCGCGTACGTTCCCCCTCTTGTTTCTCCTTTTCTCTCGACGCGGCACTTGAAGCTTGTAGAATTACCGCTCGGTTTCAGCTGCAGCTTTCAATACCGCGAGGAGAGCTGGGTTATTGGCCTGCGACGGGGAAACGGCATTATTGCTGGTTCGTTCTTTTTGGGAATTGGAATGGAGAGGGCCGGGTTGTTTGGGATAAAAATCAAGTGCCTTTGGTAAAGATAAGGATTTAGTGGACGGCCAGGGTTTGCTGTTGAATTGTTTTAATAGCCAATTGTTTGGTTTAAGTTTACCGAGACTTTTACTTTATACTTACAGAATTAACTTTGAACTTGCATTGCGAAGGGGGGTTCTTTTTAACTTTAGTTGATACTTCTTTTCCGATAAATCTTAAGCAGCTTTTCACTTTTAACTCTCTAAAAATACAGTAAGTAATTTCTCTCCTTAAGAATCACGCAGGCGTACGCTTAATATTTAATTCTTTTTTTCGACTCCTTGTCACCAGGCTTAAGTTCGAAAAAAGAAACACCTCTCATTTAACAACTTTGCAGCTTAAACAAACAAACATTAAAGCGAACGAGCCCAAAGTCAGCTTTTCCCCGCGAAGCGAAATTCCGGTGAATCCCAGATTTAGCCAAGAGCAGCAGCAGCAGCAGCAGCGGCGGCATTATTCAATGCCCGCGAAAAGCCGGCTGCGGGGGGGAAGGTCCAGGCTCCGCGTCGCGAAAGCTCGCTCGCTCGGGCGAGCTTGCGGAAGCCGTACACAATGCGGGTGCGCGCGGCCGGCGTAATGTCCCTGGGACGGAGACGGAGAGCTTCGCACGACCTTTATGCAAGCGGATGCGCGACGCGCGAGACGAGAGCTGCAAGCGTCGCCTTTGAGACGCCGCGCGTCGGAGAAGTTGGCGAACAATTCGCCGTGCACATGTGCGCCGCCGCCGCTGATATAACGGCGCCGCTTTCGCCTTTCTTTAATTACGGAATTGCACCGAGAGCTACAAATACTCGGCCGACGACTGCCGCCGTTAAACTAATTTCATTAAGCTCTCGACAAATGGAAGAGGCGCTCGGCGAGTTATCGCCGGGGAAGTGGCGGGCCGCCTCCGCGGAATGCCGCGAATTCCTGCCCGAAAAGTTTCCCGGGGACCCCCGGCCGGGAACTTGCTGTTTTATGAGGAATGTTAATTGATTTGTTTATTAGCGAGGGTTTTGCGCCGCGGGATTAAGCGAGCTCTGGAGTAAACTTTCGAATCGCTTGGCGCATTGTCGATTAGAGCGGTGAACGTATATGGGGAAATTGAATAGCTATTTAAATTTAACGGCAGCGAAATAAAAACTAACGTCGCAAAAATGTGTCTTGCGTTTCGTAGTTCGAAAAACCATTTTAAAAGTTCATTCGAACTGTATATCCTAAAATTCCATTCCGCCGCCATAAGCTCCTTCAATATTTAATTTTCACTCGGCTCTTTAATCGCGGCATAAATTACCGGCGAGCCCCGGCCAGAAATATTCCGCGCTTATCTCGAAATCCCACGGAGCGAAGTCGACGAAATCGGTTAAGTCCCGCCATTAACATCTTAGCCGCAGCCGCGATCATAGCTCCGGTCGGGAACTCCACAAAGGAGCGCGGAAAGGGGTAGGAGGGGGAGCGAAACCGAAAGCGAAGAATCGGCTTGACGATAGCAACATAAATTATAATCAGAGAGGAACGGAGAGAGAAAGAGAGAGAGAGGGAGAGAGATGAGCGTTTGAACGCGAGCGAGTCTACGTGATAAAACGCGGAGCGATTCGATTTGTGGCCTGCCGCCGCCGCCGCCGCCCCGCATCAAAGGGGAAACGCCGCTCCTCGAGCATATAAAACCAGCGGCGCGCGCTTGCTCAGCAAAGGATTACGAAAAAGCTTTGTCCGATAATCCAGGACTCTGCTGCCGCTGCATCTTCGCTCTTTTCCCCGTCTCGCTCTCTGCGCTACTGCTACGATGCTTTTCATCCCGACGAATCGACTGTCGGAGCAATCGACGCGACGCGTCTGGCTTTAGTCGTTAACTTCTCGCTTCTCCTCTCGCCGTTTAACGGCTCCTCCTCCCGCGAGGAGTGATTTGTAAGGAATTACGGCTTGAATAGCTGAAAAAAAAGTGCTCGCTTCGGCCTCGGGTGTAAATTTCCCCGGTGCTAGAACTTTCGTGCGTTTATTATTCCGATGAGAATATAGTATTTTATTGCTGGGCTTCGAACGGAGCGCTTTTATTATGAAGCACAGGTGAATTTATTGAATGGGCGGAATAGCCTGCTGCTTCTTTCGGTAAGAAACGAGTGTAATACTGATTTTTCACTCCGCAATTACAGAACTTTCTCGCGATCCCGCAAAGCACCGCACCTATTCTTCCTCCGCACGAAGAAAAATTTAAACCATCCAAAGGAGCATAAATCGCGGCGAAAACATACGGTTTCCTCGGAACCATTAAACCTGAATAGCGGCTAAGCGGCGCAAACGAGGCGCGACAGGGTTCCATGCAAGTTCCGCGCAGCTCGAAGCCTGATCGCGCTGCACGAAATTGCCGCTCGATCCGCCGCTGAAAGAACGCGGAAAGTAGCTGCCGCCGCCAGATTTCGAGTCTTATTACGTCGGCGAATCGAACGAGCGTCTGAGATTAAAGCGCGCGGATCTCTTTGATGGCGTTTGGGTTAGGACGTCGGTATAACGTCTTAATGTGGATCCGCTCGACTCGTTGGAATGACGCCGGAGAAAGGTAGATACTAATCGAATCCTTTACGGAGAGGAGGCACGCGAGAAAGAGAGAGAGATGCGTGTCGCGGAGCCTCTGATTTCAGATATATTGTCGGCGTAAACGCATCGGTTAATCGCGCCATTCAAGCCTCTAATGCACGCTCTAACCTTTATGGGGCTTTCAACTTTCTAATCGAGCATCTTCGCTTTGAATAAAGCGTTGAAAAACTCTTTCCGAGACGCGCGCCTTCCGAGAGACGTCTCTATTCCTCGGGAGTTTTTTTTTTCTTTTTATTCCAGGCGGCTTTACGAGATGATTAAAGCTGCGCGCTCCTCTGAAAGGACGAGAAATTATCTTCTTTATTTAATCCGTCGATTTTCCTTGGGTTAAAAATTATGAAACACTCCTCGTTCGACCTAAATTCAAAGTCAATAGCACATTGATTTTCAAAATACCTCGCTCATTCGAGTCGTCCCGTTTTTCTATGGAAGGCTGAAAAAACACTCTTATAACAACGTAATCAAGCCGGCGAATAATTCAATCGCGACCCGCTTACACCTGCATTTCTCGCGGCAAAAACAATCCTAACGATCCCCCGTATTCATTAATAAACGACAATCACCCGACAAATCGCAGATAGCTATCGGCATCGATAAATTCCCGGAATGCCATTATAGAGCGACGACTCGGTGCGCGCGTTGCCTCAGCCGCGGCTCGTACATAACGTCGCCGTTTAGCGGGGGGGAGGGAGCAATCACGCTCTCTCGGCCGCGAAGCCTGCAATCGCAATCAGCCCCGGCTAAATGAGGAACACTTCTCTAACGTCCTAATGGTCCGCCGATGCTAATCGGCTCTTCCGAGACGTTCTCTCACGCGTGCCCCGCGTGCGTTGCGCAAGCGCGCGCGCAAAGTGCCGAACGTGCCCCCTCGGAAGGCATCGCGATCGTCCCGCTCTCGGCAAATTTACCGGCTATTGGCTTCTGCAATATGCGGCGTTTCGGCCTGGGAGCAAAAGCGTTCGCGTTGGCTACGTGCGTTTTTCGCCCGCCGAGGGGGTAATGCAATCGTTGCCATTCGATTACGATGTGTGCCGGGGCTTTTTTGGGCTCGGTTCAATTTTCATTTCTGGCCGGATTTTCGATCTCGATTTGAATTAGCGTCGGGTGCTGCGTGCTCGGCAATTTTAACTTTCACCAGATAAGCTGGCTGTAAATGTTAGTCTATTATTTTCGAATTTTACTGCTGTCCAATGCGAAATTTATATTAACAATAACTTGATAAAGCGTTGAAGCTAGAGACAGTTAAAAGTAGCTTTATTATAAGCAAGAAACTGAAACCTATCCAGCGCCTGATTTGCATAAACTGTAGGGCAGCAACCGCGAAAACTGGCCACGGGGACATTTCCATTGAGCGGCGAACAAAGCAGAGCGAGAGGACAGGTCCTTAAAAAGATATCTAATTACCCTTGTGTCCGGTATCTGCGAACGAGCATTTAGCCGGGACACAACGGCGGCCGCCGCGGCGCGTGCGCGCGGTATACAATAACAAGCGCAAAAAGAGGCTCGAACTCGTTTGGCCGGCACACGGCTGTTGCCGCGGCTTATACGTGCGAGCGCTCGTTCGCGCAACACGACACCGACTTGTCGAAACAGCGGGACGCACAGTTGCTGCTACGCGCACTCGGACGATATGCGCGCGCGGCCCTCGGAGAGCTGAGCAGTGGTTCTTCTAACGAATCGGCTGATTTATCGCGCCGTGTTTGCTGACGCCGCCGCCGAACGCCGCCGCTTCCGCGAGAGATGATGACGTTCGCCGGGGCTCCGCGTTCGGTGCACGTCTGTCGCGCTGATTTGCGAGTATCGCCGAGCTGATGCTCATTTCCTGCGTCATATAGGCACTCGCCTATACGGCGAGCTTCGTCCGCGATGATGATTTTGGTTTAATGGGGATTCGAGAATGCGAGCTGGTTGTATTGCTTATCTAATGCTGGTGGCTGTTTGTTTAAAGACACGTATATAGCGATACGAATTTAGAATTGAGAAATTAGTTATTGATTTTTATGAAATTTAATAAGTCAAAGTTGAGCTTGCGTAAAGGATTAGAGAAATTTTAATATCTTAACGATGATACAGATTTTAAAAAAGAAATGTGAAACACTAAGAAAGCACTAAATCACGCGAAAGCCATTAAATCCCGACGATTCCTTAAAAAAAAGTCTACATCACAATTGCAAAACACCTGCCAGCTGGCTCGGCGATTATTCCGGGAAAGCTCGGAAAATTAGCTCCGAAGCCAAACATCGTTATTTTCTCTCAATCTCCGGCGGCGCTCTCTCGCTTTCCAGGCTACTTAAGCAAAGCGCGCCTAGGCAGATCTCCAAGACGAAGACAATCCCGGCCGCCTCGTTCGCGGCCCGTCAGCAAGTCGTGTGTATTCCGCTTCGATGCAACGAGTTCGCCGCCGCGCTCTTGACGGACGGGCCGCATTAAGTCGAAAGACACGCCGCTCCCAGCCTCTGCCTGTTTGTTTTCTGGGGCTCGGATTCAATTTAGCCGCGCAATTCGCGGAATATAATTGGACTGACCGGTCCTAGGGGGCAGCGGGGCCCCTCTGACGTTTGACATAACGCCCGGGCGAAAATAAATGCGAGAGCGAGAGCTCCGCTTTTCGATTTGCATTCCCGGGGCTCGGCTTCAACAATGCCGTAATTTATAATCTCTCGCTGCTGCTGCTGCCGCTTGCTGCTGGGCTGCTCTCCGCTGGGAGCGTCGCGGATTTTACGAGACGCGGATGCAAAAACAAGCGAGCTACTTATTCACGGTGTTATTGGCTTAAGGCTCGTTAGTTGGCTAAATTATTTGACAAGCCGCGTCTAAGCTTTTTGAGCGCGAACGTCGTCCTCGGGAGCTCTCTAAATTTCGAGCTTCGAGATTTTCTATCTGCTTTTTGCGATGCACTCGTATTTTAGGGCTCGTTTATTATCGAGCGCACAGAGTTACTGCTTCGGATAGAATAAGGAGTTTACTTGTGCTGTGTAGATTTTCATATTGATAATATTTCTAGGATCTGAAACTTACTTATAGGGTATAAATTTTGGATATCATTTACACATTTTTCCAAATACTAAATAGGAATTTGAACATCTAGAAACTTTTTACATCAACGATAATTCATTAAATCAAAAGTTAATGCCTACAGAAGCAGCATTCTTCCCGCTCCCTTCAATCGAGGCATTAAAAGCATCTCCTCCCCGGCAATGCATCAGCACGTAAAATGATGAATGAATTACACCACGGCACATCGCATCCAGCATCGAGACCCAGGAGATTAGATTCCGCCGATGTGCCCATAAACCATTCCCGAGTATCAAGTTCGTCACGGTCACGCGAGACCGTAGCTTCCAAAACAGGATTAGACGCCGACCGGATCTCCGCCGCCGCGCGTCGCCCGGGCAAATGTGCATCGCGCTCTCGCCACATACACACATACCATTTTTCAGCGGCGCATCGCTTCTTTTTTTTTCTCTCTCTCTCTCCCGCTGACGCGCGCGCCCCATCTTTGACCCGGCCCGAGCCGAACAGGATTATCCACATCCGGTCACTTTTATTTCGCGTTTTTTTCCTCGCCCCCTCCTTTCTCTCGGCGCGTGGGTGTGGACCCTCGATCGCCTCGTAAAAAAAGAAGGGGCCGCCGCCGAAGCCGCCGTCGCTGCTGCTGCTGCTGCTGCCCCGAAAGCATTGAAAGGTATCGAGTGGTTTACATTGATGTATTGCAATGGAGACGGCTATTCAGGGGGAGGCAGGGATCTATGGCTTTTCGCCATTATTCGTGATGTCTTTTATTTCTTAACTTTTTTGCTCCCGGGACCAGTCGATTTTTCAATCTGATTATGTGCTCCGGGGGGGAAATTTTTGGTTCAATTTTCGGGATTCTTATTGCGCATTTCCTGTCGGTGTATTCAATAGTTTCTTTTTTTGGGGCTGCACTTTTTTTTTACGTACGAGTGAAATGATTTCTAGAGAGACTTTCGAATCGGAGCATTTCATGGAAAATCTGGATTTCCGAACCATTTTCATTACAAAAGGCTTTTTATTGAAACGGAGGTATCAAATTTTATTAAACATCTTTTCAAGAGATGGAAAAAAAAATTGTATAAACTTATAAACATTTAACAATCCGTATAACGTCCCGAGAATTCCAAGACGCAATTAATAAAAGCAGTGACTTCACACTTAAACCCCATCAATCCTCGGCACTATTTGTACCGGCTAATGCCTGACTGTATTTTGAAAATGAAAACCTCTCGGGCAATTATGTAAAACCACTCGGCCTCGGAAGCTATCAAGACATTCTCGGAACGTAGCATTCCTAAAAGCAAGTGACGCGTGGAGCGAGCGAGCGGCGAAATAATTTCCCCCGTCGAGAGAGGCTCTCGGCTTCCCGCCCGTTTCCTCGGGAGACTTTTCGAAATTCGTAATCCGAAGCTAACTGCAAGCTGCCGCGGGGCAGCTCGTTATCCCGGCGAGTGCGCGCGCATTCGAGGAGAAAATGACGGACCTTTCCAGGAGGCGCGCGGGGGGAGAGACTCGGGGAGTCAAAAACGAAGGCCTTAAATAACGAGGATGCTGCAAGGATTAGCCGCGGAACGCCAGGCGTGCAGCGCCCGTGGATTCACGCCGGTTTCGGATTCGCTTGTTGTCGCTTGGCTCGAGCGTTGCTTGGGGAAAATATTTAAATTAATGAGATATACGCGGCTGGGAGAGAGAGAGAGAGCTGTTAGTCATTCGAGGAAATGATAGAGTACGCGAGTTGCGGGTAAATTAATTTATTTTGAATTTACCGGCCGGGCTTGGCGCTTGATTGTCTTGTCAATATTTAATAACGCGTATATGTTATTTAATTTTCGGTGCGTAATTAACGCTTCGCCCGCGAACTGGTTTTCTTTAATCAACGAAATACACTTTGTAAGCTTCGTATATATTTTTTCATTTAGTAACGTGTATTTATAAGAAGCCTTACACGGAGTTTAATAATAATTTAAAATAATACGTCGCAACTTGCAATTAAGTCTGTTGCTGTCGAAAATGATATTCTGAATTTTTAATATAATAAATAATATAATATCTGCACGATAAGTGCATTTACTCAAAATCAACCAAATTCTTTTTTTATTTACCTAATTATTATTCGCTGATTAATTAATTAATTATACTTATTTTACATTAATATTAATGCATCATAAATGTTTCTCCTAAAGTTACACTAATATGCAATTAACCTAGTAATGAAACAATAAAATAAACTTTGACCCGTGCCAAAATAATCCAACGTATAAAATAATAAACGACGTCGCGCCAACTTGGCCCCTTAAACGGTATAACAAAAAAAGGCGCAAGGACAATGCTTGCATAAAAGCAGGCGCAAAGCCGCCAGTATAAATTTCTTGCTTTTATTTTCACTTTGTAGCCAGGAGAGTGAAGCCCTCGCTCGGGCTTGCGTTTCACGCTCGGCTGAGCGTCGTCGAGCTGCCGCGGCGCGCATTACACGAGCTGTGTGCCGCAGTGCATCTCCAGCCTCTATGTATACTCCGCTCCGAGAGACGTCGCTCTCTCTCTCTCTCGAGAGAGAGAGAGAGAGAACGGACGGGAGACAGCGCGAGCGAAACTTTTTTAATTCGCGCGCGAAGCACGAGAAGGCGATACGCGCGCGGCGCGGGGGATTGTAGGTATAAAAGCGCGTCGTTAATTAAAGTGCGCGCACGTAAATGCGCGCGCGCTTTGCCCCCCGCCGCAGCGCCTGTCGAGAGGGAAGAGGGATGCGGGTTAGGTGGTCTCTCGCGCGCGATCCCCGGGCTCGATGCGCGATGCGTAATGCCTCGCCCTCTTTGATGCCTTTCTTCCGCCGCCGACGTTCATTCGGTGTGTGATGTGTGCCGGGAGGAGGGCTAATTTTAAACGTTCCAAGCGGTGTGCGCTGGAGTGGCTCTGCTCGAATGCTCGCCGCAATTTAACTAATTATTATCGCGGATAATCGTGATTCCGTAATTCGCCTTTGTTAATGCGCGTAATGCGGGGCTTTTCTGTGTTCTAGCCATCAGATAATTATGTGTCGGATGTATAATGAATTTATGTTGTGTGAAAATTTAATTAAACCGATTGACTCTCGAAGCGAGAGATGAGGGTTTATACAGTCAAAATAAATTATACCGTTCAATGAAACGTTATGCGTATCTTAATTTTCGAGAATATTTATGAGGGCGGCCCGTACGGCCGCGAGAGTACTTTACTTTGCGCGAGGCCATCGAGAGCGAAGGGGAAATGAAAGAAGTACCCGTAATTTTTTACGCAGCTAATATAGAAGGAATTATGCGCGCCATTAATACGAGAGAAAAGTTTTTTTGGAACGAGCGCGAACTCCGCTGAATTTGTCCGCGCCCCCATGAGACGTTTTGTCTTTATTAAGCTCGGTTTTTTTAAAGGCCTGCGAGAGTGATTCACCGCCCCGTCCCGGCCCGTAGTAATGCACTTTTTAGTTTTCCACTATCCGAAAGAAGTGTATGAGACTGTTAAATTTTACAGCCGCACTCCCGCGATTATTAATATGCATTAGGCTCTCAGAGAAATTACTGACATTTCATATTATTCGTTCAATTATATGAATATGGAGTTAAGTCCAGGTATTAATTTAGCCCCCTGCATATTCCGCCGATGAATGACCGATTACCTTGAAATTTCACTTGCGAAACTACAATGCTCTCCGAGAATAAATACAGTCCTATCACGAGGCGGCCGCGCTCGCGAGGCGCTTCGCGCGGCAATTATCGATTTTATTACGTTGGTACTGCGGTCGTAACCGCTTCCCAGAGTTGCAGATCCTTGGGCTTAGGTACTGGCGCTTCCTTGTAAGATTCTTATAAACATACTTTTAATGCCGGCGCAATAAAGCTGATTTATGAAGGGATTTTTCGGAAGCTATTTCGAGGCACTTGCTTACGCGAGACATGTGCCTTCCTTTCATATGTGGAACGCTGGCAGCGAGAGCGAGAGAGAGAGAGAGAGAGAGAGGGGGGGGGGGCAGGAAGAAACGTGATTTTACGACTTTACTTTACGGTCGCGAGTACCCTTTACAATAAAAATAAACCGAAACCGCACACACGCCGGGGCTCTCCCGCCCCGGCGCTGCACGAAATTGATGCGCGCTATTTTTCTTCCTGTCGCGCGCAATCCTTCCCCGTGCCGTTGCGTAATCCGTAATAACACTACCTTGTACTTTCCGGATTCTTTGCATCTGTGCCGCCGCCGGGAGAGATGAAATTTTAAAGTTTCTCCACGAGGGGGATTCGCGACTTCGTGCGAAGTCAATTTTGGGGGATTTCTATCGAAGGCTGTATGGGATGTCTGGAATGATTAATGGGCGCATCGGGCACGAAGTCGACTCAGTCGATCGTACGGAGATTATAAGAGTAGTATCAGATTTGTGTACTGGATTTTTTTTCAAATCTGCGGTACGCTTGTAAAACTCTTCTACATCTAATGATGCAACCTCGCGTTACACAATTTCAAGTCAGAAAAAATTCTTGTTAACAATTTTAAAATTGGATTTATTAATAGGCCCATTCGCTCATGAGTGAACTGCATATTTTCGGAATATTTATTTCATGAATAAAATAAATTTTTTTTTCGCAGATGAAGAGTAAAAGCATAAAGAAGGATTTTTAGTAGTATAATTCATAAAAGCGTAAAAAATACGAATATAATTCACAGAAGAATATGTAAAAAAATTCAAAGATAATAACCCTTTGACTATAATTTATAATTTCGGTTGATTTATTCGAAAAAGAAAAAAAAACGATACAATAATAAATCAATTCCGGCATTAAATAAATCCCCCATCTTTTCACTTCAAACGTATACCTGCAATTCCCAAAACGCCCCAGAAACAACTCTACGCCTCTGTTTCAAAACCAGAAAGTAACGACTCAGCGGCCAATGATGCCCGCACTTCCGATCGACCCTTGTCCTCCTCTTCCCGGCAGGATACTCCTCGACTATAACTCCGAAACTCTCTCTCTCTCTCTCTCCTCGCGGCGAAAAAAGGCCTCTCCGGTGGGCGTTTCTCGCACACACAATACCGCGAATCGGCCGGTAGCCGCGCGCGCAACACTTTCTCGGGCAAGGGTCAGCGTTAATTGGCCTTCCAGCTGAGCTGGAAAACGCAATTTTCCCAGGCGGGATGACCAGCAGTGTCCTGAGGGGGCTCCGTGTTATTATCGCCCGAGAGCCGCTAATGATGAACTTGCTTTGCATATCAATCGGCCGACTGACCAGCAGCCGTTTCCGGAGACTTAATTATGCGCCCGGACACGAATATCGTGTTAAAGTCGAGACGTCTTTCTTTGGCGGTGGATCCTTTTCTTTTCTTTTCTTTTTTATTTATTTTTTTTTTGTCTTGCGGCGCTTTTTGAGTGCAACACGAAACTTCATAGAATCGAAGCGGATGCTAAAAGGGACACGTGTGGTAATTGGGGCAATTTCTCAGCCTCTACTTTATACACTGACAGGATCGTTTTGGTATAACGTTTTCAATCAAAATAATGCCCTCTGTATAAATTTTGACTAAAATACGCTAAAAAGAATATTTTCTGCTTTGTGTAAACTTCATTCTTCGGCATCACATTCATCCTGCAAAGTATAGGTAATTCGAAAATTGTTTGACAATTTACAAGACGTATGCCTTTCTTCAAGGGCCTAATAAGCCTAAACAGAGTTCGTAAAAAGCTGCAGCTGCTCCGACCTCTGAGTGACGGACTCGCGACTATTTCTCTCTCTCTCCGAAAACGCGCCTTTTTATTAAACTAATAATAAGCCTCGAGTCCCGCCGCTCCACTAAAATCCATTTACAAAACTCATCTCGCACAATACACGCGATATTCTCCGGCGTGTCCCTTTTCGGCGAATGCCCCAAAGTCCTCCTAGCGTCATTACAGCGTCGCATCCATTATCCGGGTGTCGTCACGCGCGCACCGCCGTGTAGGTGCACACACAAGCGAGGCTCCTTCGGCTCGGCTTTGAACGAGGGAAAATTTAGCCAACCTTCGGGGGAGAAGGAAGAGAATGGCCACGGCCGATCGGTCAACTCCTCCGGGGATCGAGACGGTGTTTTGAAAGATTTCCCGTCGCCACCCGCGACGCTCCGGTAAATATTTCCACTTCACGCTCCGTCTGATCGGCCGCTAACGACGACGACGAGAGCCAAGAAGAAGAGCCACGAAGTCAGCCACATCCAATTTGGCCGGCAGCAGCTGCCTAGCGAAAAAGGGCTGGCCGCAAAAGGACTCGACGCCCGTGACAAATTAAAACGTCTTTGGCGTGTCTTCGAGCGGAGCGAGAGAGAGAGAGAGAGAGAGAGTCCCCCGGTATATATTGCTTTTTCCGCAAAGGCCGAAACTCCTGCACAAAGGAGAATCTTGGCGCGGAAACGGCCGATAATGACGCGATCGGAGCGCCGGAGCCGGATATCGGATGCTGTATCAAACGGAGTGCGAGGGGGGGGGGGGGGGGGAGGGATGTCATTACACCCTGGGCGCGGATAAAGCCATACGTGCAATCTATCGAGCGCCCTCAGCCATCGACGATTCGATTTTACTTCTCTCCCGCTCTTTCTGTAGCTCCGAGGCGAAAGTCCTCTGGCTGGAGAGCGCAGTTTGCCTTGCTGTTAACGCGCAGCTAAATCCTGTCATCAGGGAGGTATTGCTTTTTAAACGTGCTCTTTAACGGTGGTAGGAGGCTGCGATATTGCGACGATAGAGGCCGGACTTATATACGAGCGGATCGAATTATTTTTCATGTACACGTGTACTTAATAAGGTGTGCTGCTAGTGTGGGTAAAAAGTAAATGTAGAGTGTTGAAGCGGGATTCTATAAAATATATGAGTTTAATGAAAACGTTTTCATTACATTTTTTAATGAAGCGGCGTACGCGGAAATTATTTTTGAACTGTAAACGTTAAGTATATTTCCGCATTATTTTTCACTTTTGAAAAACACTTTTAGCCACAATGGCAATAGCAGAAATTATTTTTTAATCTACCCCGTTTCGTTCCTTTAAAAAGCGGACGCATTAATACTGCGACTAGGAAAGTTTTTGTTTAAAAACTGCCTGAAACGTACCATCTATTATTTCTAGGTATTCTGCAGCCGAGTGCAGAATCACCGAGATGACAAAGACGCCCCAGGCGAAGCTCCCAAGCACTCGAGGGGCAAGTTTTATTCCAAAGCGACTTGCGAGGGCATTTCAGTCCAATCGACGGATGCACCTCTCTCGCTCTCTCTCTCTCTCTCTCCCGGGTGCTCTTGCGCGCGAATTACATGATTACAACATGCGGCCGGAGATCAGCGCGGCAGTTTATCGGGCGCTCTTTACTTAGCAGTCATTATTGCCGCGACTTTGCGCGCGCACATACTTACCGAGAAAATTACGAGCGATCCAATTTCCGGAGCGGGTATCTATATATATATATATATATATATACGCCGAGGCCTCGGAAAGAAAGAAGCTCCTCGCCCGCGAGAGGAGAACTTTCTTAGCCGACTACAACGCGCTTGTTCTTTGTTCGAAATATGTACTTTTGCAGGTATACTTCTTTTTTTTTTAAACTCGATAAAAATTTCAAGGCAAATAGTCGGGTAGCTCCGTATTTGTTTCGCTGCCGAGATTCTTCGGCTTTTTTACCGCGTGGGTAAATATTTAGAGAGAGAAAGTCCAAAGTGCGAAGAGTCGTAATAAGGTTTAGCGAAGAAATGTTTTTCGCCCGCGGTGGTATTGCAAAAGATTAATTATTTGGAAAAAATAAAAGAACGCGCAGCCGAAGCTATCGGGTTTCACCTTAATTAACTTTATAAAGCAAAATAACACAGCTTGCATCTCGGCCGTTATTAATTCCCTTCATTATTGCCCATGATTTTTTTTCCTCCGCGGAATTAAGGCTGTAAAAAGCGTACTTTACACTATTATTATGAGATTAAAAAATTGTTATTGAACTTAAAAGCCTCGCATCGCATTAAAGCTCCGTATAGGAAGGAATAATTTCCAGGCTTATCCGAAGGCAGGCAGTATAAATAAAACTAATTTGGAGAAAACCGGAGCACCGAGAGGCGCGCGCGCGCAGGCCGGGATTTTTAAAAACGTTCGAAAACTCTTCCCTCGAAATATGGGTAATTCAATTTTGCGCCGCTCGAAAACGAAAGGCGACCTTTCGCCGCGCGTATAATCGCGTGTACTTTATGTAATTGCCGCTCGAGCGGATCGATGTGTGTGTTGTCTGTGTGTACTCGAGAGCGCGGCCGCGGAGTATACCGACATTATTATAATCGAAATGTCGACTCTGACCGATGTATCATCATCGGGGTAACGAATAATGGCGATTAGACGTTATTACTGGAACAAGTGTTCGCGATAATTGGTCGTAAGATCGGGTAATGTGGAGCGCACTTTATGGCTTACTCTGATCAAGACGTTATAGATGAAACTTATTGAAATGAACATAAAAGGTAACATGCAAACCTTTGTGTATCACTTATAGTGTATGATTATGAAGTTGATGGAGACTATGCTAATATTATATTAAAATCTGATGTTCGATCTAGACTCTCCTTTAAAAGAAAGTGTATACGTATTAAATTGAAAACACAACATTCTACAATTTATTCGCAAAATTGCTTATCAAACCGTAATTTTTATAAAAATATTTTTCAATAAAAAATCCTTTACTTCAATTTTAAATCTATCAAAAGTGCCTTCTCGAATAGTTAGCCATAAACAACCCAATTTCCCCAAAAGCCTGCAGGCCCCGCAATTTAGAAATCACAAAGAGATATCGCGTTTAAAAATTAATTTTATAGAACACGAAGGCTGCCCGCGTCCTCTAATAACACCTCCAGCCCTCCTAATCGGGCTCTTGACAAATACGCAGCCCCCAAAACGAGGCCCCTAAACGCTCGCCCTAAGTACTCTCCCCCTCTCTAAGCAGGGCCGTCGAAAAATCGGCCTAATTGAGATAATTCGACGAAATTGAAAGGGCCCCCATTCATAACCCCACGCACGCCGTCATTACTCGCATATCCCCGGCCTCGCGTTTTTCCCCCCGCGCGCAATTACTCCGGTAAGTCGAGGCGTTCCGACCCCTTGACCCCCCCCCCTCCCCCTCCCCC
>UCOL01002323.1:0-26598 GCA_900474335.1 Ormyrus nitidulus
TCATAAATCCGAATACATGTCGTTAAAGCGTTTCAAAAGTTTATTTTATGTAGAGCCTGTATCAGTGCATGTAGCTACTATTACTGCTTTTTCACAAGGTTTTTCAAAAAAAAAGATATTGCAGAAAAAAATATGTGTTGAAGTAATTCCAATGAAAAATGTTTTGAAAAATTTTTTAGAGTTGCCAAATGTATTTCAAACCGTTTTATTTTATATGAATAAGGTAAAAAAGTCTAGCTCGATAGATTCCATACTAAATGGTAAAAGATGGATTGATATTGAGAATAATTATCAGAATAAAATATTGTTACCGTTAACACTTTACGGAGATGATTTTGAAATAAATAATCCACTCGTAGCATACAGGCGCGCATACAGTGTTACAGTATAGTATATGGCCATAATATTAGGGTGCATTCTCATTGTCGAATCCTGACTGCTGTTATGCATCATAGACGTCACATACTATGCATTTCGTAGCAAATTTCGTTTTATTAATAAATAAAAAAAAAAGTATCAAAATTTTTTTATTTTGACTCTAATGAATGCTTTCACACATTCTTTGCACAAAAAAAAAGTTTTTTGGTGATTTTTGATTTTACCTTACTCTTAATATAATTGCAATTACATACAGATTATACGTATAATAAATTAATCAAAGAAAAACAAAATCATTTGGCCCCGATTATCACTTTACTCTAGCTTTTTCCAATCTTTTACTTTATCCGAAATTTTTTTCAAGTTGAGGCATATACTCATATCCCTGTAAAAGTTAGCATATCAATTATCAAGTAAAGACATTTATCATTAATTAAAATAAAAATAATAAGAATTAACGATTGAATACGAAAATTGAAACGTGAGTAATCTAATGACATCGTGAGTAGTACAGCTTTTCTCTTTCTGCCTGTTTAATAAGTAATTTGTGACCAGTAGGCGGTCGGAAAAGTTAAAATTAATTCATTTCTCGACGACGGTGGCTGTAGGCGCTCGTTTGCTGGGCATCCATATTCATTTGAAACCCGTTTGCTATCGCCCCTTAGCAGGTAAAGCGGTTGCACACTGCTGGCTCTCTCTTTCTACCTCACCTATCTCGGCAACCAGAGTATAAGCGAGATGAAAAGAGAGAGTTACGCAGTATGTAACATCGTAGCTACTTAGAGAGGGCTTATTTCCTCCTTTCGTTTTCTCCCTCGTCCTTCCTGCAGCGAAGCAGAAGAGAGAGAGTCTAGGTATTTCGGATACTCCTGGCCTGAGGAATGCATTAATTAATTTATGGGGGGGGGAGGCGGAGAGGATACAGAAAAGCCGCCGAGAGGAGCAACCGCTCAGTTGCCTTTAAGCGTGTGCAACTATACTGTACTTGCGCTTGCATCCAGCACCTTTTTCATTATTCACTTATTTTGGGTAGGATAGGTGCCTCGAGGTGAGTAGAACCGGAAAAATTTATGCGAAAACGGTTCGTTGGCTTTTCAAAAATTCAACGGATGTTAAGTGAAATTGTTATTTACGGGGGCCATCTTTTTGCTCGCTGAATCCAGTTTAACGTTGCTTTAATTGGAACATTTTCGTTTTTCTTCTTGTGATCTATTCATATTTTCTTACGATTGTCATTCGTAAAATATTAAATTAAGTTTTAATTTAACTATTTAATCTCTTGTACCTGTAAGCTTTCATTGTTACTTCATTGTTATAGAATAATTTTAACAGCATGTCGAAATTGCTATTAATTCAAATCCCTGTTATGTCTTCATTAAGTATTAATTGTCAATTGATCATTCAGCGTATCTACATTATTACTTGTCGTTAACTAAATATTATAATTCAAATCAATAATTTAGTGACTAATTATTTGATTTGCAAATAACGCGTAAAATACATATTCCCGTGTTGAATTTTTTTAATCTCAATCCTGATTGTACTGTGAATACAACCCTGATTGTTCTAGTAAATTTCTTAAAATTTTTCTTTCTTCAGAATTCCATTATGGAGTCGGCATGTTTTCTCAATTTTCCTAATATTTCAATTAAATTAAAGCCTTTTTACTCTTATACAAGGATTACACTATAGATTTAGTTACAAGATTAAACAAAATATAAAAATTAGCTTATGAAAATTTAATAGAATCAAAAATTAAATCAAAAAAATATTATGATAAAAAAATTGATCCTAAAAATTTTAAGGCTGGAGGCATAAAATCTTAGAAGTATTAAATAATAGTATTTTTCATCATAATTAGCCGCGTAATTCGATTTTGTATCCTGGTATTGGGGACGCAGAAAGTCATTTTCGGGTATATATGTCCGCAAATTGCAATTTTTCGGCCGATAGGCCTGACACCTCAAAATACAATTACAACATGTTTTTAGAACAGCTCCAAAAATTGTATTATTTTACCTTAATAACATAGCATAAAACTTAGCTTGTATTTTGTCAAGCAAAATCTATATTTTATCAAATCTAATAAATTATTTTTTTATTTCAAAACCATATTTGAAAAATTAATTTCTTTAAGTCAAAGGCTTTTTAGTTCTAAAAATATTTATTTCTCAGTGCAGGTGAAGGCTACTTTTCAAAATATTTTCAAGCAAATCGAAGGCGAAGAAACCAAGGAAAGAGTTGAAAAATTATCACTTAATTTTGCACAGGATATTTTGCAATGGTATATACGTTCCCTTGAGCAACATCGTGTTACATGACGATTCGCCGGCGGATAAGCTCGTCAGTCATTCCATGACTTGTTGTTGTAAAGGTTCGACTACCACGACAAACGGCAAGTAGTCGTGAATTACCAAATTGGGAAAAAAAATTAATTTAAATTAAAATAAAAAACTACTAAAAAACCGTTGCCAAGTCATTGGCAGTTAGCTTCCTCCTAACTAATTTATTGTTCCATTATTATCTCGTTTTTATTATTATTTTATGTTTATATGCTCATTTTATAATTTAATGAAAAGCTAACAAAATTTAAATATAAATTTTGTTATTGGAAAAAAAAAAATGAGAAACAATGCTAAAAAAAATGTTAGCATTAGCTTTTTTAACTCATATTTAGGGTGTCTTAAATATATATTATCTTTATTTTAATCGTAAAAATAAAAAGAGAGCTGGAGGTGCTGGGATTTGAACCCAGGACTTTCAGCATGCGAAGCAGACACTCTACCACTGAGTTACACCCCCAAGGTAGCTCAGCGAGATCTAAAAACCACTTTTAAAGCAAAAAACCCTTCACAACATTTTTAGTCAATCTTTTTAATGTATATTACGTTAAAACTCATTTAATGATCATTAAATGATTAAATTTCTCAGAGCTTCCCGTCATTGAAATAATCTCGTCGATAAAGTAGTTTTCTTCCGATAAAAAAATACAAACACACACTATATATATATATATATATATATAAATAGTGTCCTATATATATATATATATATATATAGTCCTAAATTTATAAATTTTTTAATATGACACTATTTTTTAATTTTTAATTTTTATTCTTAAGAATTATTTCTTAAGAAATTGAGACAGTTTTTAAAATTTATTATTATTAAAGGTAATCCAGAATAAGTTTGACTAAAATCAAATTATAAATTTAGCCTTTCTATCTTTCGTTTTGAATTTTGTTCCCTTTTTTAGTCCCGATCATCCCGGAGTTCCTTTACGATATGAAACATCCGAATGCGACCCTCAGCGAACACCTAGAGGGGGCGGAGAACCACCTACCAAAAACAACCACAACTACAATTCCACCAACAACACCTGGATGCTCCTGTGCTCCGAATGCTTCCAACAACTTACCCCTGGAGTTCATTGCATCCACAATTGTTCCCTCCATCGGTAAGACGTCAGATTTTGTAGTTTTTATTTATTTGCAGTTTTCTTTCAGGTGAGAGTAACATTTTTTTTTTAAACTTTACATTATTAAAATAAAATGAGCACTTGGAAATGTAGATTATTTATTACATGAGCTTAAATACTTAATTCCTTTTTTAATGTTCCAAAGAAACCACAACGATAAATCAAACAGCTGTTGAATTGATCGAGAAAAAGCAAAGGCACGAAGAACTTATAGAGGAAACGGTAGCTGTTGGTATGATGTTTGCTTCGAAAGCCTTTGTTCAATTGTTGGCTAACCCTATAGTAGGACCTCTTACACACAAGTACTGCCATCACAGAATTACAACAATACTAATTCATTCCGATGAAAAAAAATTTAATTCGTTTTGTGCTTCTCATTTTCCAGAATTGGATACAGCATTCCTATGTTCACTGGATTTATTATAATGTTTTTATCCACTTTAATCTTTGCATTCGGCCGAAGTTACGGAATTTTGTTTTTGGCACGCGCCCTTCAGGGTATCGGCTCTTCCTGTTCTAGCGTTTCCGGTAATAAAACCATTTAGATACTTTAACGAGCAACCGTGTAAGTAGTACAATACATTTCTAATCGTTTACGCGGTGATAGGTATGGGAATGTTGGCTGAACGTTACCAAGATGACAAAGAGCGAGGCAACGCCATGGGAATAGCCCTTGGAGGGCTCGCTCTTGGCGTGCTTATCGGTCCACCTTTCGGAGGGCTTATGTACGAATTCGTTGGGAAGTCAGCGCCATTCCTAGTACTGTCAGCTCTGGCCCTCGGCGATGGATGTGAGTGACGTGGATTATCGCGAGTCCTTGGCAATTTCTCGGCGTTTTTTTTTTTTACGAATTTTATTCATTTTCAGTATTACAATTACTGATGCTTCAACCGTCGCTCGTTTACACGGAAGCCGAGCCGCCGAGTCTGAAACAACTTGTCACCGATCCGTACATCATACTCGCAGCAGGTAGTAATGGTTTGAAATTCAAATTTTTAATGAATACGTGGCGAAAGAAAATTAATAATTAAAATTTTCAAAGGGGCTATAACATTCGCAAACATGGGCATTGCCATGCTGGAACCGAGCTTACCAATTTGGATGATGGACACGATGAGTGCGAGTCGGTGGAAACAGGGTGCTACTTTCCTACCCGCAAGTATAAGCTACCTGATTGGCACAAATCTATTCGGACCCTTGGGACATAGAATGGGCAGGTATGGTAGCGGTCCTATGCTGTAAATTAACCCAGCGCAGCTTCATCAATTACTTTAATATTTACTTGAACTTGAATTATTGTATTGGCTTTTCCTGTAACAAAGATAATTTCTGCAGGTGGCTGGCTGCACTTATCGGTCTTGTCGTTATTGGCATCTGCTTGATGCTGGTAAGTTTCGGGAACTTGTGAATTTAAACTTAAATTTCAGAATTTCGATGGCAAATAAATAATTACGAATTTTTCAGATACCACTAGCGACAAGTATAAATCACCTTATTATTCCGAACGCTGGTTTGGGTTTTGCAATTGGCATGGTGGATAGTTCAATGATGCCTGAATTGGGTTACCTGGTCGATATCAGGCACACTGCAGTTTACGGAAGCGTTTACGCTATAGGGGATGTTGCTTTTTGTCTCGGTTTTGCTATCGGTACGTGTTGTTATATTAAAAGGCATAATGCAACTTAAATTCTCGAGCCTCTTAGAAATTTATTGAAAATAATAAACATAAATAAATATTTTTCTGCTTAATATTCATTCTCAGGCCCCGCACTGAGTGGAACCCTAGTAAATACTATTGGCTTTGAGTGGATGCTCTTTGGAATTGCTATATTAAATTTCATTTACGCACCGTTTATGTACTTTTTGAAAGCTCCACCCACGAAAGAAGAAAAGAAGGTACTACAATAAACTAATTTAAATGTATAAATCTGTCTAGTTAAATTTAACGTGTAATACTTGGTTGCAGTCGCTAATTGTTGGTGAGAAATCGTCGGTACGCTACGTGTCTTACGAAAATGAAGAGGAAGATCAATAAATGATATTTTGTCATTTTCAGTTCACTTAGTCAAATAGTTCCTATCAGAATGTCTACCAGTAAGCTCGAGTTGGTTTTACTGCTTTTTCAGATAATCTCAGGCGTTTAAAGTGCAACAAACTGATTTTGACTGATGTTTGTAGATTACTTCAAAATTTTAATATTTACCCACTATATAAGTAAATAAGATTTTAGAAATCTAAAATCTTCTCTAGATTTCGAATAAATCTTTCAATTTGCTAATTATTATGTAACATTGAAATTTCAAGAATACGAAATCATTCTAATTCTAAAAAGTTGTAAATGCAAAATTTCACTTTTTAAATATCGAAAGTTTATTTTGGTAGATATACTGAATTGGACTTCGAATACATTATATACCTCAAAATTTATGTTTATCAATAAACGCAAGTTTGTGAGTAGTATGATAATAAGTGCTACATGCAATGAATGCGTTTTATCGTATAAGCATATTACAAGTAGAAATCATTTAATTTCTACTGTATTATATTAATCTAATTATCTTATTATTTAAGATAATTGAAGTAGTAAAGTCTGATTATTTAAATGCTTCGTATCAAGAAAAATATTTTTCTTACCTCATTAAAATCTGGTGTTAATCATTTTTATTATATAGAAAGATGTTAAGCTAACTTAAATAAATATAACTTTTTCTGATTAAAACGTAAATACTTGTTGAAAAAAAAAATGATATTTACCGTAAAACCCGTAGTTCTTGATAATTGTAATTGTTTGATCCTTTTATTTCACAAATATTTATAACATCAGACCCTTGAATAGGAAGCATGTTATTTACGGTATATATAAATATAGCACGATAGTTCAACAAATAATATAAAAAGCAAAAATCTACTATGAATTTAATAATTTAACTAAAAACTTAACGTGCGTATCTAAATATTATGTAGTCATACAAATATCGCTTTATCAATAAGAATAGTAAAGATACAAATGGAAGTATAATCATGTACCTCAATAGAGGAAATTTCCACCGTATTGCAACAACCGTATTGCAACCATATTAGTCTACATGATTCACTTTACTCTGAAACTTTACTCTACAACTGCGATATTTTAAAACTAAAAAAAAAAATTAAAATTTACTAAAAAATCTTAGAAATGCAACAAGTAAACATTTACGCGTGCAATCTAAGTAGATCTTGACAGAACAGAAAACAGTAGTTGTTATTAGTAGAATTATTAATGTAATTTAATACACGAATATTATTTGTGACTATGAGATAATGGTACGTTATCGAAAGTAAATATTATGAAAGTTGTGGATTAAAATTACTAATTACATTAAGTATGTACTTAAACGTTCACCTTAAATAAAATTGAAAAAAACAATGCATGATGCATATTGTGAGCTACGTGTACCGTTTAATGTAGAAGAAATCTGTGCTGAAGCCAGAGATCTGTAAAACTTGTTGTGATTGGATCAAGTTATATGATAATGCACGCAATCTGTATTATATGCGAGAAAAGGAATAATGGATGTTCGTCAGAGATCATCATTTAGGCTTGAAATTATAACCGATAAGAGATAAATATTTACTGACTTTTGACTCCTCGGTGAAGTAGCGTTTCTCAATGAAATTTCAAAATTTAAGAAGAGAACCGCCCGATCTGGATTCTCTGAATGGCTGCAGAGAAACCGAGTGAAAGCAATCGGGAAGGCATGAAGGAGTTCTCATGTTATGAATTATTAATTGATGTCTGATGAGAAAATTGACTGTACTCTGAGCTACTTCTCCTTTTTGAACCGATTTTGGACCTTCATAAATATTAATAAATAAACGTATAAGAAATCCGAAACGTTTAAGCGCAAATATTACGCGAAATTGAATGTTGCTTATATAAAATACACTATATTGTACAATACAATACAGATCTATCCGCATTTACTCACTAAGCTTAAAAGTAGTGCATGTTTCAAAATATATTTCGCTAAATATGCGATTGAATGTTTCTGAAAAATATATTACTAGCCAAATATTGCCCTATAATGACTCGAAAAATGTTTTAAACGCAGTGCGGATCGTCGAGCTTGCGATGATCATGAGAAACTTAACAGAGGATTTGCAGTAGGAGACTCTAAATCTTTGGATTATTGTTTATTATAATTTTGATCTAATAGCATTTTATTAAAAAAAAGTTGACAAAATATCCTCATACGTCAAATTCATAGAAGCAATATAGAAGTTACATAACAATATCCGCATATTCTATGTAACAGTTAAATTTGCATACTTATAGTTATTGCAGTTATAAAATACTATAGCAATTGAAAAAAAACGTGCGTATCTAGAATATAAGCACAAAAAAAAAAAAAAACTAATACTAATAATAACCTGTCGTGTATTTATCTGACAAAACATATTGGTGGTAAATTGTCTTGTTCAAAAAAATGTCATAAGTAATTATTGCGATCCTAAGCTACTGTTTAGCTATTATACTCACAATGTATTGCATGACGAATTAACTAAAATTAGACTGTAAGCGTATATAATCGTAACTAAATAGACAAACTAAAATAGAAATATTATAATATAACATATAATGTTCAGCTTGAATTCTGTTATAAGGTCGCAATTTGAGGATTCCAAAAAAAGATAAAAATCTAGTCGATTTTTAAATTGAAAGTTTTAATTTCCACGATTGACAGGACTTAGTTGCCTTTAAAATAGAATGTAAAGCCAAATAAAAAAAGATTAACGGAGAAGATTACAGAATCCGACTGCAAAATTCATTAAACAAATAGGAGCGTTGTTCTACGCACCTACTCCCGGTACGAGAAGTGAGTCAATTCGATCAATGCAAGCTCGTCGAACGGAATCTGCGCCGTAAAATGTTTACCAGATTTAAACGATTAAGGAAATGTGGAGGCACGAAGCGTTAAGTAATTAATTCGAAATCGGAAAGTGGATTGGAACGTTGTGTCTAACGTTGAAGTAATTATGTCGAATTATGTAAAAATCTAAAACGATATTATATCAATAGCTTCGAAATGTGAGACAATTTATTTGCTTGTGCACTTGAAATATTTAACTTTAAAACCAGAGTCAAATTTCGTTATTTACAACAATAGCTCTAATTTATACTACACTGTAATAGGAACTAATAGGAACTCCAAAAAGCAGGGCGAAATGAACTTTTAATTAAAACAGTGCATTATGCAACAAATTATTCGTTGTTTCGCACTCTATTTTTTGAGAAGTTCGATTTCTCGCCTACTGTTCTCAGTTTTTGCACTAAACCGAGGTGCACAGTATGCATGATCTTTGTCTCTCGGTTTAATGCGAGAACTCACTGGTAGGTCCAGCGAATCAAACTTCGCAGATTTTAGAAAAAATTATACTTATGTAGTATAAAACTTATAATCATCTGAATGTATATGATAGATTATAGTGGAAAAATTAATTAAACATTGTAAGTATTTAGAAAAAATTATGTAATGGAGCTTTGCAAATTGAATTGCTGGTGCAATCATTATTATCAGGCTGCTTTGATCTCTGAATCAAGATATAAAAAAATTTTAATACCTAATTATTTTGAAATTAACGTTCTGTGGTATAAACCACATAAATGATATGTAAATAGTGTTATTTATTTGTAAATTTTAAATATTTTAATTTATATTTTAATCTTTAGTACATTGGCATCTTGAAATTTACAGACTCTAATAATCAACACTGCAAAGTTAATCAGAGAGATCATTTTCCTAGTTTTTATTTTTAATACTAAACTATGTCAAAGTGAATTGTGCATATCATTTATAATCAAATAACGTATTATAACATAATTTTATCCGTGCTGGAAAATAGTAAATAGGATTAGATAAAATGAATAAGGTACTAAAATTATACCTACCGAAAAATAAGTTTCAGAAATAACGAAATCATAGGATTATTTAACGAAGCAAGGCATGAAAAGCATCGTTAACAAAAATATTACAATAATTTAATTGTCCTAATTTAATTGATAACAATAGTATACATAAACACTAACCGAGTAATTAACATAACGCTCTGTTTATTATCGTATACTTTTTTTTTTGTAAATTTATGTTAAAAAAATAACAGAGCGTTCAAAAAATGTTAGTAACTCGACGAGGGCTGCGATTGTGAACAGACAATAAGCAATGAAACGCAAAATTCCCCGGTAATCACCCTTAAATCAAGAAGGCTTACCACTGTATTATGCGGAAATTAAAAGAGTAAAATAATAAATTGCTTATGTCATTACTAAAAAGCTACTAAAAAGCACTTTGAGCTTACTTTAAATAAGCTGTCAAGAGACTAAATAGAGTCTTAACGGAATGTGAAAAATATATTATTTACACACCGTCACCGACATCGCAGTTTATTAAATTTTACGTTCTTATTTTAAAATTTTTGGGAATATTGTCTTGCGGTCTTCTAGAAAACAATATAAACAGAACTACAAAGACGATATTTTCAAAAATTTTAATATAGTATGGAGAAAATTGAAAAACTGTTATATTGGTATCCCGCGGCCCGTTCTAATATATATATATATATATACACATATATAATTAGAAATATCTTGTAAGAATGTCCAGAACATTGACAGTAAATTATTCAGAATAAATTTAAAAACAAATATGTCAGAAGACGAATAAAATAAACCGTAAACAAGCAGAGCCTAGAATTTATATACGTACATATTGTTACCGATCATTGCAATTTTCTAAATTTTTTAAATTTAATTCTAAACTAGGACACTTTTTTTTAAAAAGAATGTTATACAGCAATTATATATTTTAAAAGTACATTTATCCATAAATTTACGGATCTGGATGTTCATTACAAAATTTGAAAGAATATAAAAAAAAGAATTGGCTAGCCTATATAAACTAAAATACTTATTGAAAAAATTGATAAATTATAATTGATTCCTATGCCGGTGGAATAATGTTACACGAAATCTAAAAGACCAAGAAACCAATAGATCATCGAGTTTGTCATCGTACTTGACGATACGTTTGTCGTCATCTATCAGTTGAACTCTAACGATCTCTATACTTGTAAGAAGACAATAGTTCTATAAATGTCGTCGTCTCTTATTAAACATCTATATCAGCTGGTACATGGGTCCGATAAAAATGCATTACTTAAATGATAATGATACTGTTTGAAAACAGGTGAACTAAGTATTTGCTTCAAATGCTTAAATTCTATATAACTTGTAAATATTATTTAATTCCACAAACGTTAGTTTTTTCTTCTTTACTTCGTTGTTGATTAAGTTAATTAACAGATATAAGATTGTCTTTTATTTTAATGGGATATATACGTTTATGACTGTGTAAGATAAGATGAACAATTAATGAACATAATGTGAAATTAATTGAAAAGAAAATTACTTGCGTAATCTTTACAATATTTGATTAGCTAAATTGCATAAATAATCGATGGATGAATCTATCTATACGTAAGAATTAATCGATTAAACCGAAATTTAAAATGAAAAATCTATTCAGTGTAACTATCGTATGTAAAATGTATCGAATTAATCTATATGTAAGAAAAATTACTGTGTATACGAAAAATGTTCTGTCAAAATAAAGTAAATCTTAACTAATTCTTTTTCTATTACCCAAACCATTTATTAACACGTTCAAAACAGAATGTATTAAATTAAGAATCAAATTAATAATTAGTTTAACACTTTAAAAACGAAAGAAACATATTTTTCAGAGAAAATAATCTTTCTATAAATAATACAAGCTATAATAAATAATAAATACAAATAAATAAATATATCTACTTTTTATATATTCAATTTATTATTATTCATTTTACATTCATTGCTTTTGGTACACTATTAAAAAAGACAAATAAATTTATTATGAATTCACATTGCACAATTTATTATATTTATAAAGAGATTCAACTTTGTTTCCACGTTTACGTTATGCACTTGCTAAGAATAAAAAGCTTTATAAATTTTTTTTGTAACTTTTTATTAATTTCATTATATTGTTGAAAAACTATTTTTTTTTTAGTTTTTAAATCACGTTATTCAGATATTCAAATAAAATTTGCCATTTTTATTTTTAGGCATTTTGAGTTATAAATTAAAAATTTTTTTTACAATTACTTAAAATATAGAAACATAGAAACTTAATTGATGACGTACTATTTAAAAAATATTAATTTTAAACAAGTACGCTTTTTGTAAAATAAGAATATTTTTAAAACTAAAGGAGGATCCCTACGTCTCGTATGAAAATGTTTTCGTTATTAAAACATGGGAAAACGTCGAAAAACGTACAAAACATTTAATGTCATTTTTTTTTTTTTTATTTAAGAGTTATTTATTATAACGCTCTAGGATTGCGCGCGGCTTTTAGAGCAACTTCATGACCTTTATTTTGAACCAAAAATTTTGAAATTTTATGAATAGCGGAGAATATATATAAATATAAGACTTTCAATAATCCGAGGGTCGCTTGCCATTAAACCATAGGATCCTCCTTTTTTTATAAATTAATACAAATAAAAAATTCTTTACTGATTATTTTGTAATCTACAGAAAGCCATTGATCAAACTTGTGTTACTCCCAGATTTTTATATATATATATAAAATTGTAAAAAAACTTAATTGCAATTAATAAACAAAATAACTAATATAATAAATTATTTGTTTATAAGTATAACATTTATTATCATCATCAATATATAAAACAGCTACTTTTTTCCAAACTCCATTAATATACTAATGACTACATCTAGAACTGAGTTAATTACAATTCAGTAATAACTATTTCGTTAAGTCATTAGTTATTTTGATAATTGTCTTTATTAAATAAATATTTCGGTTATCAGTGTATTTTATGCTGCTTACAGTTTTCAAGCATAAAATTGACAGTAAAATTGGAATTTTTAAAACGAATGTTGGGTATGACAATCACGATTCCAAGAAAACATTACTGTCAATCTTTGTTATTTAATTATCCATTTTACTTCAAGTTTTGTCAATATTGTGACAATCATCATAGTTAGGATTCATTAACCTTTAGAAGACGGAAGTGGTCGATATTTCGACCACTAGTCAGGTCGGAGACGTACAATGAGTTATTTGTTGATAATATGGATAATATGGATAAATTTTAGGTCTAAAAAAAAGATTTGAATCAAAATTTCCCCGTCTTCTAAAGGTTAATTGAATTCAGTGCGTTAATATATATATATATATATATATATATATATATACAATTCCACTTGATTTATTTTTAGATTATAACGCACTTATTAGTAAAAAATGGTTATTCATTATCTTAACAAACTCGTAGGATAGCTGTAGCTTCTATATCTTCTAACATATCGATAAAATAATTTTTTTTTTTATAAATTCTAAAACTTTTGTTATAATTTTTATGGTTGAGCCTTTGAAATTTTTTTCTTAATGTTGTTTAAAATCTCATGTGCCAAAATATAAGTTAAAATAAAATATAAGAGAATAATGAAAAAGAAACTTTCCTTTTATTCGCACCGTAATAAAAAGTTAATGCTACTTATGTTAGGTAATATACTTTTAGGATATAAATACATCTTCCTTGGTTATCACAGCAAACTAGAAGTATATAAGCCTAGCATCTTCTGGATTCTGATCCACTGGGCAGTATGGACATTTTAGTCTGGAAACAAATTGGTTCCTTTAAAAAGTGTTTTCGCTATCAGGAAAATATTATAAACTCTTAATGAACGACATACTTGTTGGCATTGGTAAGTTTATTTAAAGCATCCCTTGAGATAACATGCCCACAAACCAATTTCATCGGTGGATTATTTTCCGTACTTTGTTGTCTTAAGATTGGGCATGCAAATACTGAATGATAGCGGCCTTGTTTCCCTAAATCAATTTCAATCTAGAAAAACAGTCAGGATTATCATTTCTTAAAAATATGAATAATTATAATAAATATGAATTTATCTTCAACAGCATAAAAAGTATCTTACTGGAAGTTCATCCTTGCCACTCCATATACCAGCAACTTGTCGTTGTTGCATTACTTGTTTTATATTTAGAAGAGCAGGAAGCGCTGTGATACCGGCGTTTATACTACACGTTAAAAAAATAATATTATACTTAATTACTGCAAAAATGCATTCAGTTTTGTTAAATATAATTATTGATTATTCATACCAAACAGACAAAGGACTATCAACACTTAAACCTAGGAGTGTGCATGCTTCTTTTGTAAAAACATCATGAATATCTAGCCATAAAGTTGGGTCTAATAAATGACTGTATGGAGAAGATTGAATTCCATTTGGCAAATACAACAATGTTCCCATAAGTGACTGAACTTCTTTTTCATGTGTACTAACAAATTGAGTTAAGTATTTGCGAGCATATGCAATAGCTTCGCTTTGTTTACTTGGGCCTTGCTGAACCAATCTTATAAACTGCAATCTATGCAGTTTGAATTCCAGAGAAGAATTCTGAAATCATAATTTTTGTATTAATTCTACTCATTTAAAATACTTAAAATGTCATTTGATAAATATTTACTTGTCCAATAAGTGCCTCTCTGTGCTTTGTAGCCCATTCTAGTGCTGGTTCTAAATTCTTTTGTTTTAGACAGTCAAGAATATAATTTAATTCTGTGAAAGGTTCTTTCCTTCCTTCGTCAGTCTTAATTCCAGCTTCCTACAGTTATAAAAGTAATTATTTATTACATCATTCAATAAAAAAGTAAAAATGAAAAAAATATTGATTAATTTACCGCTGCTAATTCATCAGCTATATCTAACATTCCTTGACGATAAAAATGTTGACAAATTACTTGATTTAACAGATGTGTTTTTTCTGCGCCAGAAAACACATCTTCCCTACTCGTACTGGCAAAATCTGCTATAAAATTTCTATCGATTGCCTTTCCTACCTTTGAAACTGTACTATGTAATTCACGATGATCTGTTGCTAATCTTTGCACTGTGTCTCTTGCTTTGGTCATAGCTTGTTTTAAAACTTGTATTTGACCTGGTGTCACTTCATGATCAGGCGGTGCTTCTTCCAATTCCTTTTTAAGTGACTCGATATGATTGATAAGATCCCGCAAAGTTGTGTCCGCATGATCGTTTATTGCTCCAAATTTTAATAAAACTTTGTCAACTTCGCGTTCAACAGCATTACAAGCCTCCATTATTGTTTTTCCTACTGATATGTCCGCGTCACGATTCCCATCAGCCATCAGCTCCCAGCTGACGTCAAAATTGCAGTGTTGCCAGATCGAAAATTGTTTTGAAATAGATGGAAGTTTCTTTATAATAGCATATAGTAAAACTTCAAGATTTTGAAGAAATAAATAAAAAAACTAAATTATGATTGTTATAAATGTTATTTATTACACATAAGCATATATTAAAACAAATAAATTTTTATTTTTAACATAAAAGGTATAAATATGCATCACCTGTTTTTTTTTTTATTATTAATAATAAATGTGATTCTAATTTTTTATTGTTAATAACACTTGCGTTTTTTTGATAGAAATAAATGTTCTTAAATTGTTAATTGTTAATATGTAATTAAAATAAAATACTTGCATAGGAAGAATACAGTAATATGAATATTTTTTTATAAGAATTGATAATTGCTGTGCAATTTTTTCTTCTTTTTGAATTTTGTATTGTCCTTTTGTTCAACAACGTAAACTATAATCAAGTAGTAATTCATATCTGTATCAGGGTTTATATCGTTTATTTTTGGGCCCAGTAGGACTTTCTAAGAATTTTTACTTTTATGGGGAGGGCGAGATTCTTGTGCAGTCCCACAACAGATGACTGTGACTACTCCTGCACACGACGCCGTCATTACGGTCCGCAGTCAAACACAGATCAAGCTTGCATCGATGGCCTCAAGCATAACTCCCGGACGTTTGATTCGATTTCGGCCACGAAAAATTCTAGGTACTTTTTGTGAGTCTCCGAAAAATTCGGACTGACAAGGATTCGCATCCGGCGCCCTAAGGGATCTTTGCCTTGGGAGGCAAGAACTTTGCTTCATAACTATTAGCAATTTTACAAAATAATACATTTATTTTTTTATAACACAGTGTTATACTAAATACAGTAGTTTTTGACCTCAAATAAATATTTTACATTTACACTTTATCTTTGACATCTACTAAGATTTAGATTTCATTGATAAAAGATACATTTGCAATTTAACAATGTTTACTTTATGTTACTACAGTATATAAGATATATAGTAATCTGCAGATAGTGCAATACAATTAAAACGAACCAAATGTAGCATACTTTACAAATCATATCTGTAGAACAATTCATACACTGATGATGTAATTATGTACAAGGTAATTTTCAGATGACTTTACAGGAATGGATTATGCTCTTGCTGTAAAAAAAATAATAATTAGTATTACATATTACAATGTATAAAATATATAAAAGCAATTTCAAATAAATAAATATATTATTCAAGTCCTTTATTAATTTAGTTGAATGAATAATTAAACCAGATACTTAAAGAATGAAATAATTGGTTTGACTTAATGCAAAAAGATATATCTGCTTCCTTGTTATGCTCTTTAGTTCGTAAAAAGGAAACACATGTATATATTTTAACTTTAACATATAAGTTTGTTTATTTACCCATTCGCTGGCCATTAAAAGTATAGTGGTATTTTTCAAAGCAGGTCCTATCAGTGGATTCATTTGAGCCATATAACAGCATAACCAACTAAATACAAAAATCAGTCAATATATGTCTTTGATCGGAATCTTATTTGTATCTCATCTTGAATAATTTACATTAAATACTTACAATAACCAACAAGTGAAGGCTGTTAGCATTAAAACAACTTGTAAAATACTGTAAAAAGTGGAAGCATTACAAAGTTATTTGATGGTGAAAGTTGAAAAATTGATTTTGTGAAAAAGTTTGATTTAAGAATCTCTACAAACTTACCCTTTGTTAGGACCTTTGGGTACGAAAAATGGTAATACAATGCCCACAGCACCCCAGAGGATTGTGAAAAACAATATTGGTGCCCAGGAAGCTCCCATGATTTCTTAAAAATATATTTTTGCAAGTTAAAGAGTATTATCGTTGATTCCTCTGCGTGGACTAAGGCGGGTGCAGGGTGTCTGTTTTTCTGTCACATGACGAACATGCGCGTACAGATTTTCTCTAAAAAGTCGATAGTTATGCTTTTTCGACATATATCGAATCGGTCACGTGACAAAGTAACTGAAGGCGGCAAATTCATATAAAAAAATTTTTTTTATTAAAAAAACATTCGAACAATACAAAATAGATTAACTATTTATACAAAAATTAATTATAATTTTATTCATCAACAAAAATATTCCATTATTATTTTGAAAAACAAAATACTTTTTTTACTCTTATAACTAATAATTATAAAAATGTTTTATAATATATACTCTCTTAATATTTACGATTAGTGACAACATTCCTATTCAATTTTCAGTTCTTACTACTTAGTCAGGCAAGAAAATACAAAGTAGTCTTTTTTATAATTTCATTAGAACGTCGATTTTGCTTCCTCTTCTTTTATTGCTTCTTGATTTCTCTAAATTAGATAAAGATAATGAAGCATCTCCTCCAGCATTTGTTGAACATTCACTGCATTTTTTTGAGACTTTATTAATTTTCAATCTATTAAAATTTTTTAATTTTTCTGCTGAAAAAGATATTCCTTGACCTTTTCGCGAATTAGGTGAATTTTCATTAGAAACTGAACTTAGTGTGTCAGAGAGTCCTGTTAATTGTTCTAATACATCTAAAAATTAAAAAAGAATGTAAATATAGTGTTTTTACAAATATGCAAGATTAAGTATTTCAGTCTATATGTATATATAAATAGTATAATCTTGATTTACTTGTTAAATCTAAACTTTCAGTAGTAAGATCTATTTCAGTTTGTTCTAAAAAGCTATCTCGGCTAAATAAATGCTGTCTAATGCATGATAAGTTTCTCATTTTTAGTTGATTTTGAAGTGGCTTTTCCTTTTTACAGGTATTTGGGGTTTTATACATAATTGACCATTCAGTACGCATTGTCCGCCCTTTTTGTATGTAAGGAAGTAAAACTGAAACGTCTGACTCGTTCCGTGGAATTGTATTTGCTGGCTGAATTGAAAGTGGCTGTTTGTAGCTTTTCACTAAAATTAATTTGTATTAAAAATTTTAATATAATTTTCATACAAAAAACAATGTATGATGTACCTGAATATGGTGTACGAATATATGTTGTAGTTTTTTGATCAAAAGGCAAGCCATTTACATTTGTTGGAAAACTTAAACTTGAATCTACAATATGACAAAATAAGAATTATAATATACCTTGTAAATAAATGCTTATATTACTTATATTCATTTTACTTGAATAAGTTGAATCTCCTTGACCTTTCGCTGCTTTACTATAAATAGTATTCATAGTAATTGAATTGTTTACAATACTTGATAATGCAGGAAGTAATCTTTTGATTACTTTAAGCATTATTTCACATCGACTAATAACTCTTAGTTGCTCTTGTGCGGTAGCTTTGTGAACAAGAAACTTTTTTGAAGCTGCATCTGTTTCATATATAGCTAAATTGGAATTGTAAGATAAATGAATAATTGATAAGAAATGCTTAATAATAAAAGTTTGCAAAATAATTTTACCAGCTTTGAATTCACGAATCATCATAATAGTTAGCTTGTTAATGTTTTTTTGTCCTATATCTTCTACTGTAGCAGTAATTTGTCTAGAAAGTGATAAAGCTCTTTGAACAACAATTTGTACTTTTGATGGAGTTACATCTTGTCTATTGTCTAAACAGTTTGACATCTCATCTACACGTTCTTGTAAATCATCTAAAATAATCTGATAAATAAAAAGAAATTAATGTTTTACTTTATTTTTTTTTTTAATGGATATTTTAAACTAGTTTTTCTATACCTGACAATATGCTGCAGGATCAATGATCAAATCAATAGTCTGATAAAATTTTTTCATTTCAAGTTGCCACTCTTCTGTTAGAAGTTTTACACAAGATCGCATTTCTTTATTATCAGGATGTAAATAAAATGCTGAAATTGCAGGAACTAATTCCATTTCTAAAGATTCAAAACTTGCAAGACAATTTTTAATTTTGCTAGCTCCTGTGACAATAAATAACAATTAAAAATCTAGACTAATTTAAAATTCGAAAAAATATTTTATGCTTACTGCTTTTATCTCTACAGCAGGCTACTGCAAATCTCCCAATATGCATAAACTTATCAGCTAATTGATCAAATTCTTCAATAGCAGAACTTAAATCATTTTCTATTCTGTTATTTGCCTTCAAAGTAATTCCACAGGTCTTAATTAATTTCTTTAAAGCACCAAAAGGATCACTTAATACTTCCATCACCAATGTTAATACAGAAATATTTATTTTACGCTCTAATCTATACAATGAATCAGTTAAAGTATTCATAAATAAACTATTCATTGTTGGATCTGGTGGATCTGAATGTAATTGGGTCTTTAAATTTTCATATTCTGTTAAAATAGTTTGACATGAACCACTGATTGACTTGAAACAATAAGGTTGGCAAACTTGAGCTATTGACATAGCATGGGCAAAGACATCTTCGATTCCAAGCCATAGATCATTAAATTCTTTAATTTGTTCTTCTTTAGCTTTCTTAGATAAATTTGTAATAATATCTAATACTAAATCAAGTCTGAAAAATTAATTTGCTTTTATTTTTTAATCTTTACTTTTTTTATTGAATATACTCTACCTGTAAACAAAATTGTTTTCTTGTTCAAAACATTCATCTTCATCAGAAGGTTTTGGTTCGTCCAAAACAGTTATAATAGATTCAAAACACAAACACATTCGATTACATACATATTTTTTACATTGCTACAAAAATACAAGAACATAATTTTTTAAATGCTTAGAGATAATTAAAGGATATTAGAGGTAGACTTACATAAATTGGTGCATTTAATTGATGTTGCTCTCTCACTACTTGAGCCAGCATACTAAAAGATGTACATAATTGACAACAATAAAGAGCAATTTTTTCTGATTGAAAATTGGATAACAAATTTTTTCTGTAAAGTTGTAAAGGTCCAAGAATATCTACAACTGATGTTCCTAATTCCTTTACAAACAATTTTATATTAATAAGTTAAAAAAGAGAAACCAGTAACTTATTTTTTGACCTTACTTTTATATTTTGAAAATCTTCAATTTCGCAAGCTGTTTCCATTTCTTTTACATATAATAAACATTCTTCAAGACTTTGCTTCAAAGAAATAATTTCTGATTTCTCTAAATTTTCTAACACGTTAATAAATTTTTCAATCAACGTAGAAAATACATTTTCATCTATTTGGCCTTGCATGTCAATATCCTGATAATAATATTATTTTACGTAATAAAATAAAAGACTTTAGTTACAAAATTGTTTCATAAATACTTTACCTTTTTATTAAAGTCCATTGTGCAGAACTCTTCGACTATATTAGCTATTTTTTTTTTCATTTCAAGGTAGTTATCCATATTTTCTTTTGAAATGTTTTCAAACTTTTCAGTTAACATAAATAACTGATCAATAATAAGTTTCCTTACTGAAACCATTTCTGAAGTATTTTGTGAATTATTCAATAATTCTGAAAGTCTTTTTACCTAAAAATAATATTATTTAAAATACATGAGTGAAAATTTGTATGCAGTATTTCTTACTTTTCCGGCGATTCATGTAAATTAAATAAAAATATTACGGAAACATATATAATTTTAAAATAAGTAGTTTACCTGACTTTCAATAGGTTTAAAAATGTTTAACATTTGTTTAGTTTTAAGCACCATTTTAGTCTTTTTAGTAAAATAGCCGTTTTATCTGTTCAAAATAATGAAAACGACCGTTTGTAAACAAACTACTAAGTAACCAGATACTTCTCGAAAAAAGATAACCTCAAATGAAAAGTACATTAATCTAGATAAGATTATTTTTATATATAAATGAATAATTGTAAATATTTTTCAAAACTTACTTAAATTAACTTAAACATATTTGTTCATCATATTTTTTTTATTAACATCTGAATAGTAGAATAATAAGGACATTTTCAGATATCTATGTATATATCTAGATTATCTTTATCGAACAATCGATATATATCGTTACTTTAAAAATTCGAGTGCACGAAATATAAATATAAAATGTAAATAAGATAATATTGATATTGATACTAAAAATTTAATTTCGTGAAAAAAATCATCATTTATTTAAATTTAATTTATATTAATACAAAAAAACAAGAGCAAATTGAAAACAAATTTTAATTTATTTTTTTTACTGAAAGTTAATTCTACTGAAGTTTTTTTTACATGATTATAATTATATATTAAGAGAGGATTATATTTTTGAAAGAACTTATTATAAAGAAAGCACATTTTCATAAAGAAAATAAAGAAATTTATATTTAATTTATTTAGTTATTTAACGAGGTTTGACCGGCCGAAGTCCTTTTAATAGCAAAGTTTACTACATAAGTAATAGTACAGAGATTTTCATATAATATAAATACATTCTAAAATGTTTATTTAAATTTATAAAATTATTAACTTCGATACTTGAAAATACCGAGTTTCAAGGCACAATTTCAATAAATCTCGAAGAAAAACTGAAAAAGCACGGAAAAATGATGATCTTCCTTTTATAGTTTTCTGCGCGTACTCCTTCGCACTTGAACGTGTCACGGAGGTCTGGACCAAGCGGACGATGATTGATGCGCAGGCTCGAGAGTATAATAGCGTGGGGCCCAAGGGGCCTCATTGTCATTCTTCAAAAGTGAATGCATTGTCTTGTCGTCGCGTTACACTTTATCGGGACGTCGCCGTTCTTTCGCAAATCTGCCTCGTGGCTGTAGTTCGCCTGCTGTACGCTTTCCGATAATTAGAAACAGAGAGAGAAGGAGAACGCGATGTCGTTAATTGCAACGAGCGTGCTAAATTTATGATGCATAATTTTCTGCCTTTGCAGGGTAATTTCGGTATTAAAAATCTGGGTATTTGCACAGGTCATAAAATATGTGGTTCGGTAACTATATTTTTCATAAAGAATTTCGCGTTATCGAGAACTTTACTGATCTAATTAATATTCAAGTTTTAAGCCATGGACTAATTTCTGTAAGATATTAAGTTACTGAATGCTTATTTTATCAGCATATTATAGATTAGTTAGCTTTTTAAGAACTCGGATTTAAATTTTTATATTTATTTATTTAATTTGGTAGAAAGTCGATATGGAATCCTGGATATTTTCAACAGGGGAATAATTTAAAAACAAAAACATAATCTCTGTACGTCGGTTACCGGGACCCGAATTTAAAAACTTGATGTCTAAACGTCTTTCTCGTTGTTGGTGTATCTTTCGGAGCCTTCCCTATTTTTCCTGCTGCGTCGTGGTTGTTTCGAGGTCCAAGTTTAGCCGCCCGCTTCCGATTTAACCAGGCGCGGATTCTTCAAGCGTAAAAGTTGACACCACGGAACAACCGCAAATAGAAGCAAAAAGTTGCGCCCGCGACAAACAGATTTAGAAGCGACTCCCGATCACAGTCACGTTTTGCCCGTCAAAAGCTGCGCTACGAGATAGCTATAAATTAAACAGATCGGACCTTACGCAACAAACATTTTTCTATTTAAAAAAAAAGAAAAAGAAAAAAAAGAAAACGAAATCGGCCAAAATACAAAAGTACCGCGACGCGCTTATAACGTATACATGCGTGTGCTCCGCGGTTAGCGCGGAGCTGGAATCCCAAGTTGTTGAATCTGTGCGCGCGAAAGAGCTCACGTATACGCGATTTATTTACCGGGAGGTCAGCGCCGGTTCCTGATTCGTTCGCGGAGAATTGTACTTCCTGGTCGATTGGCAAGCGTTCGGCTTTTTGTTCCTTGGCGATTTGCGCCGCCAGCCCGGAACCGTCCCTGACAGAGTGAAATGATCGAACTATAGCGGCTATGTCGTCGCGGAATGCCAAAGTCTCCCGATTAAGCGTCAATTCGAAAGATTACTGTTCCACCCGTGGATCGGAAATTGTTTCAAAAGATGTGTAATGGTAAAGGATTAAATTGTAATTAAAATTTATTTCAGGAGGAAAGGGATATTTTCGGGAATGTAAAAAGGAAACAACTGTTGCGTTTTTTTCTATTGATATTTATTTTTCTAGATTACGCTTTTTAAACAGTAATTCTATTATAGGATTTTGTTAAAATTATAAAATTTTAATAATGGAAAACATAATGTTTGCCAATCGAGATAATTAATTACAAAGTGCCAGTTTTTCTTTTCATGGTACAAAATTATTCCCAGTTCTTAATTTAATTTAACTAAACAGTTTTATTTTATCTTCTCAGTGCTTTGCTTATCGATCTACATTTAAGTATTAAAATATTAATTTATTAATAAATTAAACTGGAAAAACGGGTCAATCGGTTTAATTATACTAATGAGTCTTTTGCACAATAAAAAAAGTAAATATTTTTGATAGCTGCATATAATTTTTGGTCGTTCTACGTAAGTTTCTCTTGAGAAGGTTTACTTTACTCGAACGTATGCAATACAATATACAACGCCAATATATACACACAATCAAACCTATAATATTTCAATAAATTACTAAATAATACATGCGTATAAGCCTTTGCATATACAATTACTAGGGACTAAGGTAATAGCGCAACATAAAAAAGTTCAGTATCGAAACGCTGAGTATTTTATATATGTATATATGCGAATAAAAATTTCGCAGTACAAAACTCGAAGTGGTCTCTTGTGCGATTGTCCAGCACAGCTCTCGGAAGAAATGAAAGTGGAAAAAAAAAAAACTAAAGTTATAACGCACAAGAAATTGACACTGGTTCAGTGGATGACAGAAACGGGGTCGCACACAGTGTTTCGTTACTAAGCATATAACTTAATAATATATACAATATCAATACAAAATGAAATATAATACAATGCGATTTGTTCGGAAAAACTGTCACGTCAACGTACAGATATTTCAATGAAGTTTAGCTTCTTTACACGTTTAAAATCATAGCGCAAAAAATATATTAATATCACAGTTAAGAAATGCCGGCACGATCGCGATCGGCACTGCGTATATGTAAGAGAGGCAGAGAGCTTTTAGGTCGATCGATAATATAATGTATATATCTTACACAAAAATTTTCGCGCGCAGCAGCGCTCCTTCTTATCTGACCGTTCTATCCTTTTATGTTTTACGCTCCTCTTCCTGTCGCGCTAAACGAACGTTAGCCAGAAAAGAGAGGGATAATCCGCGATAGGTTCCTAATCTCGGCGAGCGGCGTTTTTTCTTTTTAGCGCCGCGTCAACGAGCCTGGATGAATTTCTTTTTATGGCAAACTGGCGCGAGGGATGCATTACTAAAGACTTTGTTTGCAGGCGGCTGTGCTACACAATGTTTCGATTGGATTCCAGTGCGGCTTCGGGACGGACGAATGGACTTGCATGAATCACCGGCTTGTAAGAGGTGAACGTGCCGTGCTTCTCTCTCTCTCTCTCTTGCTTTCCGCGTCTGTTTCTACATTTCGCTCATCTCTGTACGCAGTGGTCGTACTTGTAAGTCAATTTATATAAAGGTAAGTATAAATCTCCCCATCTCGGTAAATGACCGTTTACATATCAACGAGTTGAAGGATATAAAAAAATGCGTCGTACAAACATTTTGAGACCGGTTCGAAAACTTTGTGCAAAATCCACGCAGGCAGAGAAAATCCCGCATCGACAGGGGAAAAAAAAAACTATAAGCGGTCGAAATAATTCACCTCCGCTCGGCGCGTCTAGGCAACATTAAAAAATTCAAACGCAAGCCGATTCTCGCGATTGTAGAAAAAACGCACTCCGTCCAAAAGAGTGTTGGTGTCTTCCTCCGTTCAAGAGCAGGCGCACTCGAGCACTCGCATGTCCTTCCAATTGGAGACCTTGAGCTTGGTCGCGTCGTTCTCGTCGAAGTAGAGGATCTCGAGCTCGGCGAGCTTGCTGGGGGCGCAGCAGGGCCTGGGAGCCTTCTTCCGGTCCTCCTTCCAGATGAGGCTCTGGAGCAGAGCGTGATGGTGGGCCGGATTGTAACGGGGCGGGCAGCGACCCTTGCAGTAGCCGGCGTCGAAGCTCTTCGGCTGGATGATGAAGTCGAAGCCCTCGAGGTCCTTGAAGGTGACGGTCATCCGGTGTCGGCAGCACTTCTTCGCGGCCTCGCCTCGGCACTCGGTTCTGCGGCCTCGGTGCAGGGACATGAGCTGGTCGCGCGGCGAGCCCAGGGAGCGACGGCTGCGGGGGTGAGGGACCTCGGGGTAGAACGCGTGGATGTTGAGCGCCGAGCTGCTGACTAGGCTGAGGCTGCTCGCCGGTCTCACGTCCTCCTTCAGGTAGTCCTGGAAGGATGAGATTGTTTACGTTTATTCGTACTATTTTATCTAGTTCGTGAGTTTGAATTTTAAAAATGCAGTTTGACAGTCCGTGTGATTATTTTCCGGTGAAAATATGAGCTCTGCTATTACGACATCGCACTGAGTATTTTCATGCACTGAGAGCTAATATATAGAAAGTTTTTGAATTGAAAAAGTGAAAGTTTTAAAAGGACTCCCTTAATCTAGATTCAAATTTACTCAATATTAATGCTAATACCAACTGTACTGCGCTACCGCGAAATCGACTTTATTGGAAAATCAAACCAGTTCTCCAATCATAAAACAGTCCGTTTTATGATTATACCCTCATACAGACAGGCGACAGATAATAACGGTGCATATGTTCCGACACCTATATGCATTTCCAAGAAAGCCAAAGTAAAACGGTAGCCGAGAAGCCTTACCTTCCGGAGCATCTGGACGAGCAGAGACAGGGGCGAGTCGGGATCGAGCGCCGCCGCGGCGGCGACCTCGTCGGAGATGTCGAACTCGAGCCACCGCCGGCGCACCGAGTCGGGCTCCTCGATCCTCCGCCGAGCGAGCAGTCGCCGTCTCGCTCCGGATCCGTGCCTTCGGTAGATCAGGATCTCGAGCTCCGAGGCGTCGTATTCCGAGTGGTCCATCAGGAGCCTCAGCGAGGCGGATTCCACGAGCGCCTGCTCCGGCGCCTCCATCCTCATCGGGAAGTTGAGCTCCACGCCTTCGGCCGTTGCTTCGCCTGCAAATCAACAACGGGCCGAGTTTTAGAAAGTTTTTCAGAAACGATATGTATATACAGTTTTTTATTTTAGGAAATTGGACGGATTCTAGATTTTTTCGCATATACGGCCAGTGCCACCTTTCGAGTGCGTGGGGCCCTGGGCTAGCACTAGATGGGGCCCACTTAAGGAAATCAATTTCCAAAAATTTCAATATTAATAAAAACTTGAATATTTGCTTGTGTATAAAATTCATTACTAAAATTTTAAAACGACATTAATTGCAATTTATTTATTAATTTATTTATATTGAAACGTATTATCTGTACTACCAAGGAAAATTTATTCTCCTAAAACAAGAAAAATATTTTATAGATCAGTTTTCATAAATATCAATAAAAAAATATGATTGCATTAAAAGTTATAATATTATTTATAAATAATAATATTTTTATTTTGTTTTTAAATATTTATTTTGAAAC
>UCOL01002324.1:0-26589 GCA_900474335.1 Ormyrus nitidulus
AGCTGCTGCCGCCAGGTTGGGCGTGCATTTTTTCTTTTTTTTTTTTTTGGGGGGGGGGGGGCTTTGGAGCGCTGCTATTTAGGGCGGCTTTGAACGGAGCTTTTCTTCAGAGTGTGGAAATTTTATTTAAAAGATAACTCTTGGAAAAAATTGCAATGCGTTAAGAGGGGCAGAGAATTTTTAACGGATTAAACCGCTTTATGAAGCTTTTTGTGAAAAAAGTAATTATCTTTCAGAGCAATACATTCAGTAATATAGTAGGGAATTGATATGAATCATTCTTGTAAAGAACGGTTTTAATTAATATTTGAATTCAATTTTCGGCTAAAGTTAAGGCGACGGTAAAGAGATAACGCGTTTAAAAATGCAGCAGTATCACTTTACCAAAAGAACTAGTGTAGGCAAACTTCAAATGTAAGCTTTCAGTTTACAACTCCGTCAAGTATGCAATTTAAGATAGAAGTGCTCTTAGCCAACGCTCTAAGTAACGCTAAGACAAGGCCAATTCCCTCAACGGTACTCATAAGCGGCATTAAATTCAGTTTGCTGAAAATGTTTTATCTCGCGAGTGTCAACTTCTGGTAAACTTGTGGAAATTCAGTTTAAGAGTTAAAAACTATCTTTGCCCACTTCCGGCTCCTCGTAGCGTTACGCTTTCCCCTCTTTAGACTACTTTTCAAAATGAAAAACGTTGCCCGTAGCAAATAGTTGGTCTAATTAAAAAATTATAATCTTACCAAGATTTTCTTCATATTTCTTCCACCCCGCGGAATATTAGCGGCCGATGCACTTAATACGTATAATGCACAGCCCGCTAAAAAGATCCTGGCGGAGATGCGACGAAAGAAGAAGAAGAAGAAGAAGAAGCTACCGGCTCGGCGGAACAAAAAAGAAAATAATCGCAAAGAGGCCGGTCCTCCTCGCCATAAAAAAAAAGAAGAGGAAGCGGCGAAAGAAGGCGACGAGCGACTGGGGCGGATGACAGAGCGAAAAAATCTCGAGGATGAAAATAAAAAGCCGTCGTCGGCCCCCCCAAAGCAGCGGCGGAGGGAGAGAGAAAAATTGGCTGCAGGTAACGGGATTAAGTGTGCTACTGCAACGCCCGTTACCGGGATCATCCCGGAAGAAACTTTGCACTTGGCAACTTTTAATGCCCCGCCGCAAAATCCTCTTTCTTTCTCCCTCCCCCTCCACCCCGGCCGTTCTTGCATTCTTATACACCGAGAGACGGGGCAGGGGGAGAGAGAGAGAGAGCTACACCCGTGCATGCGAGAGATAGCGGGAGGCAGGCTTCCTTTATCATCCCCGGCTGGCTGCGAACACTTGCGGAATACTTTTCGGGTGGGAGAGAGCTAACTTTGTGACCCCCCTCCCCCCTCCCGATCTCCTGCGAGACTAGCTAAACGCGCCTATTAAGCTCCCTGATTCAACGTATGGGGGATCGAGTTTTTAAGGGGGCCGTTATTGAGCTGTAAATTAGCCATTTTATCCGGTTTTACACCGACGCTTTGAACGTTTAGTGATTTAAGGGCCTTACGATTGAGTTTAACTCGATTGCGATTGTATTATACTGTAAAAAAGGACGTTAAAATAAAGTTTCTATATTTATTATTCGTAATATAATAATGATTTATTGACGCCTTATCTATTGTTCGGCGCGCGAAATAATAATTTTTTAGAGAGATTTCGAGCGATTCCGAGGCGAAATCTAGTAACGGCACTCCATAATCCCGAGGAACAATAACAGTCGAATATTTCGTTCGTCGCGGCTGATATTCAAAAGTAAAATCTCCCGCTTCATCCGCACCTATCCAATTTCGCAACGGAGCGAGTCCCGTACAAGAGCGGCGTAACGTTTCAGTTACACAACTCAAGAAGCGCGCAATAATCCGATTCAGTCCCTATCTCTCTCTCTTCTCTCAAGCTCCCCGCCTCGGATGTACAGAGCCCAGCTTCGGAAAAAGAGCGCGAGCGGCGCGCGGGAGAATCCGGGGCATTGATTGCTCCGTTTGACGGTTCCATTTTCTTTATCTCGCGAGTTTTCCTTTTCTCCCCGGGCCGTTCCTTCTCCGTCCCGATTCGCGATAGTAAGTCATTTATAAATCATACTCCAGGGGGTCGGCACAAAGCTTTTTCTATATACTCGTACATATATATATAGACGCGTCGGTGGAATTTTATTGGAGAGCCCTTGAAATAAAGGCTGAACTCCTGGAGGAGCGAGGAGAGGGATATATATATAAAGATAGGAGGAGTAAAGATATCGAGGAAACAGCGCGAGAATCTCGAGAACGAGGTCGAGCTTTCGGATATCCGACGCTTCTGTATCAGCTGCTTTCTCTCCCAGCGATTTGCTCCGCTACGTAGAAGATGAACGAATATCTATTGTGTGCTCTCTCACTCTCGCGTTCGCTTCTTTTTTCGCTCGTTTCGTCCCTCTCTCCCCTGTCTCTCCGTCTGTCTCGACGTTCCAGTGGATATTGTATTGTGCCTTCGGATGGAAGAGAGCGACATTTTTTCCTGCGAATTTCATTGTATTATTAAACGACGCGTCGCTTTAATTCATTTCGTCGACGTTCCTTTGGATCCCCTTACTGTGTACTTAAAGAGCTTAATTCAGTCGATTTCAACGAGTGTCAGGAGCAACGTATCGGAATTTCTGGCTCTGTCTGCTTTTAAAGAAAGAAATGGTAATTCCCAAAATAGGATATTTTCTGCCTGGGTTGAGAACGAAAATAGCCCGAGTGATGATAAAGAGAAAGGAAAAGAGCTCGAGGCGCTCTAAGCTTCTCAGTCTTTGTAGGAAAACGTTTTGTCTCTGTAATGCGAAAAGAAATGTACAGTTTCAAAGAATGCAACTTAGAGATCATCGTCAACTTGTAGTTTTCGTCAACAATATCTGACAATACTACGGAATCTACTAAAATAATATAATTATAATAAGTTTTAAGATTGGCATTTTATTCGTTTATACAGTGTATAAGTAACAAGATTCTAATTCTGCCAAAAAGATATTTGCGTTTAATATATAACTTTTAAATTCAAAGCTTTAAATCTGCCAAGTTCCGGTAAACTTATCCACCCACAAACACCTTTTCTTTTCCGAAAAATGAAGCCCACAAAATCCCCGTAACCTCGCCTCAACTTGAATTTCGACAGCCTCAACAAGCAGCCCAACATCCAACCGGTCGAGCTCTAATATTAATCAAGCTCTTAAATCTCCCCGGGCCTTCGAAGATGACGAACGATCGGCCGTCGGAAAGGCAACATCGCGCCCCTCGTTAAAGTCAAGCAGGGCGGCCAGAGCAGATATCCGCGGCGGCGGCGCGCTCGGCCTCCCCCGCCCCCGTACATATACATCCGCGCCGCGGTACAGACAGGTGGCTTTACACGCTCGCCTGGACGGCTCGGCCGGCCGCTCCATCTTAGGTCCGCGACCGCAGCAGGCCGAGCGCATTATGTACACACGCCGACGCCATTTGTCCGGGACGGGCCAGGTGCCATCCATCAAGCTGTCCCGAGCGAGAAACGCTTGCGCAAGCTCCCGAATCCTCTCCTGCGTGAGAGAGAGAGAGAGAGAGGAGGACGCGCGCGTATTTTCGATCGCCGCGGAGCGCGGACGATGCCGCGCCGCGCCGATCGATCTTCCCCGAGAGAGAGAGAGAGATTTTCGAGCGCGATGCAAATTCCCGCGATGCAAATTCCCGCAGAGAGAGAGAGAGAGAGGATTTATAGGCGGATGACGAGGAGGCTGGCCTAAGGCGAGGGAAATTTTCTTATTTGGGGCTGGGATATGGATTTATGAAAGATTGCCGTTTGGCGGTACAATAATGACAGCTTCGGGGCTGAGGAAGATTTGAAAAAAATCGAGTATTCCAGTTGAACGTTAAAGCTGATTTAATCGTTGTAACTAGAAATTATCAACCTTTGAGTTATCAAGTCAAAATTGTTTTAACGTGAATGGAATTACAAGTTCCGTTTAAAGAATTAAGTCCGAAAAAATAAACATTTTAAATATTTTAAATATTTATTTATTAAGTCCGGAACTTCGATATTACATTCCTCATAAATCTATTATCAATATCGGTTACTAAATTCCCATCCTCAAATCAAATAAAGCCATTAAAAACTCCAAAAAAAGACTCCCCTAGCTTCCACTCGAATATATTCGTCCCGCAAGATATCCGAAACCAGGGAAACAGCTTCTCCCCGACAGCCACCCAACTCATGCATGAACATGCACATAATCTTCCGTCCTCGACAGTCGATTTTTCAGCTCTCTCGCGGCGATCTCCCGGCAGCGATCTCCCAGTTTCGCAAAGCGCAGTTGCCGTCCGGCGTGCGCGAAACTACAACCGAGTAGAAGCTGTGCAATCGGGCGCGTCGAACCCTTGGGGGGGAGGGAGGCGAAAGCGACGCGGGAGCCGCTCGGGGTAGGCGACGACGGCTCTGGGGCGCGCTTCGAGTTTGCTCCCCCGGGAGCGGGCATTTATTCTCTCCTGTACGGTCACCGATTCCGGCCGCCACGCATCGCGCCCGACTCTCGCTCGCTCGCTCTTTTATCTCGATTAGTTTGTTGCCCGCGAGTTTTTGATGCGCCGAGTTCCATTGTTGCCGGGTAGATAAGGGCTTCTTGCGCTCTCTGCCTAGTTTTTGATGGAGGCAATTCGTGGAATTTTTGTTAAAGAAATAACGTAGGATGCGAAAATATTATGGCCTAAGTTATTTGCGAGCGAAAGTATATCCAACGTTAAATTTACAAAAAGTAGTATTACCGACTATTAGATCAGCCAAGCTCCCAATCTACTCCTCTGCGCAAAATAAACGGGCCGTAACGCTCGAGAATCATTCGTCTCGAAGCTCGGCTCGGCAAAAATTGAAGCCTCCTCGCGACTTATAACAGGCAGTAAATTTTCAGCGCCGCGCGCGGCAATATAAGATGCGCGAAAGTTCCTCTCGGCCGCGGCGGCGAAAACGTCCCGATACGCCGTCGGCGCGTAAACGTCGCGAGCAATCGCTCCTCGAGTCGTTTGCTTTTACGGCTCGGGGAGTTCTGCGCGCACACCTTATTTCCATTATCCGCACACACACGTCCGTTTCGCGGAAGACTCGCGTCCGTGCGTGCGAGAGCGGCGCGCGTTTTCGGCGCGTTTACGCGCGTTCGCGAGTTCGATTATCGCTTTACGGGACGAGTATTGATGAGGGAATGTTTGTCTAGTTTGCGCGCGGGGTTTTATGCGGGTGCGGATCGAGGATTGAAGAGTATTTCGGTTCATATTGGAAAAAAAAATCGAAGGTTTTATGTCAAGTTAATATAGTTTTTTTTATCTTCTGTATTAGTCATAGAAGGTACAAAGATAGTGGCGGTCTTCTTCAAAGCACGCTCGGGCGGCTGATTTTCAAATTTCGGAAAATTTTGCTGCTTTGTTTAACGTCCTAAAAAGGCAAGAAGGAACAAAGTAAATTTTTTCGAAAAGCAATCACAAATTAGGATTCTCATCTTTCTTTTTAACTCATCAATCAATTAATTAAAATTCTTATTTTATTATATAATTTGTTCTCAGCAGAGAGAGGTTGGATATTTAGTTTCAAAATGTGGAAAGTAGGTATTCGCGTTGGGTTATGATGTTTTAGTACACCTGATGCGTGAAATGTGGGATAATGAACAATCTCGAACAGCGCCGAGTTCCATCAATTTTGCTTTCTCATAAAAGGAAGCTTTACGCGTTAATAAAATACGTTTCCCGGATATCATTCTCGAAATAAACTAGTTTTTTTAATAGATGTACGAAATATATGTATAGCCCATCGCAAAATTTCTTCTCGTTCCATTTTTTCCATCGAAAAATAACGAAATATTTCAATTTCATACCGCACTATATCGTCGTTATTAACCAACCCCTCCAGTTTCACCTTCGAACAAAGACTCGCCCATTTCGCTATCGACAAAAACCCCCCCTCCTCCATCGCAAAACAAACGCAGCAGCACATATCCCATCAAAGTCCATAATTTTTCGCGCCATTCGGCGGAGCAAAGCGCCGGTGGCAGCTCAAGCGTCGCGCCGAAAACGGCGCTCTCTCACGCCACGCATGAATTAACCCGCGCGGCTGTTGCGGCCGTTTACATAACAGTAAAATCTTAGAGGCGCTTTGGCCCGCATCATTTTCCGGGCCGCGCGACGCACAACAACGCACAGCACAACGAGCGTGAAAGCGCGCGGCGGCGGCGACGCAAAATATGGCGCCGCGAGTGTTTCCGATACAGAGCGGCTCTCGCTCCGCTGGATCTACGGCCGCTCTGCGGTCGCCCGTCGGGCGCAGATAAAGCCGGGGGGCGCTCCGGCCGGCGCTCTCTCTCTCTCTCTCTCCCTGTGCACACCGATACAGCCAATTCGATTGGGATCGAGTAATAGCCAATTGGAGGCTATGCGGGATACGCCAAGCTGCACTTAGAGGGGATGAATGCCTCGCGTGCAGGTGTCCCGCCGAGCTGCTGTTGCCACTGACGCTGCCGCCGCCGCCGCCGCTGCTGCTGCTGCCGAGTTGGGAGCGGATATCTTGCGGGCTGCTGATGGCGGCTGAGTGTTGATGGCTTTTTCATTTGTTGCTTAAGGATTATTTTTAATCTGACGTAATCATCGATCGTTTTATTTATTCTAAATTAATCTGGCACAATTACTAGACTTTTCTATAAAAACGATCAACTTCATTTTTGTGCCCACTTAAGCTGCAAGTTCATTCTAAATTCAAACCCAATTACCTCCCCCATCTAACAACTTCCACACTCTCACTTCCCTAAAAACTCCAAAGATCCCTCACCTCGCTCCGAAGCTCACCTTCGCAGCCTCGAGAGCCCCGCGGCCCGGGCGAGCGAGCTTTTTATCGGCAGGGGCCAGTGCCGCGGCCCCGTGGCTGGGGGAGAGGCGCACACGATAGGGGGGCGTTAAAAACTTTGATTAACAGCGCGTTCGGCAATTTGTCTTTCTTATCTCGTTCGAAACTGTTGCTCCGAATTTATGGTTTCACTTTAAGCGATAGCCCGCCGCCGCCGCCGCCGCCCTCGCGAATAGAAAAGTAATACGAGCCCGCCGCGCCGCGTCTCTCAATTTGCCCGCGCGCGATCGTATATAACGCGCGGCCGCGCGGCCATTATCGAGCGCGACTCTCGAATTTGGTAAAAAGGATCGACGCGCGCGGGGTCGTTCGATATCGCGGCTACGAACAGTAGCGCGATTTTTGAGAGGGACACGCGAATTATGGGGGTAAGGTATGGCGGGCAATAAAATTCTTTGGAATTCTTCGGTAATGTCGTAGTTTGAATTTATATATGGGTGTATTATGTAATGCTGCATGTACATGTGTATGATGTGTACAGTGCGATGTTAATTTTGCCTTTTTCTCATACTTATACATAGAAATTTATTATAGTTTCAATAGAATAATTTAAAGAAGAGTATATTTTTCGTAATGAGAGATGATAATGTATGTAACATTATCTAAAATGAAATATTTTACCCTTCTCGCTTTGAAATAAATTAAAGTTTCATTAAAAAAGATTTTTAATTCGAATTCCACGAATGAAATAACCACATTTTTTAGTACATTAATATACTGATTTAACAAACCCAAAGTAACCTATATCGATATGTCGGTCTACTTAACGGCAAAATAAAATTACGAGGGGGAGCGCGAGTGACGCGCAAAAATCCCGAAGTGCCTCTCTTCCTTCTGAAAAAAGAAAGTAGCCGGTTCTGCCTTCGGAAGCTGATTATATAAAGCCCGCGCCGCGCCGGCAGAGTCATTCATCATATCGAGGAACAAGATATAGTCGGCGATGTATCGCGAATGCGGAAGAGAAAGAGCGGGGAGGGAGAGAGGGAGGAAGGAAGGAGGATTACACTGGAGGCGCGTGTATATCGCGAGCGAACAAGCGCCCCTCGCTGTTTCACTGACTCTAAGCCTTGAGGAGATTTGTTTACGATACTCGAGCGAGACGAGCAGTGGGAGTAACTCTACGTCAAAGCCAAAGTAAAGATTTTTTTTATTCACCCAAAGTATTCTTTCCAATTTCGTTGAAAATTCGATGGATGGATGGACATTTAATTATTCACATACTTTTTTTGCGGATCGAGATAATAAAACGCTAAAAAGTAACTGAAATATTTAGAGCTTTTCCTATACTAATCCGTATACTGCCGTGATACTCGTTATTTACTTTAAAAACCGCCCTCGACACACTCGGGGGGAGCCCTTCCGAAGAGCAAACTAACCCACTCCCCCCGAAAACACATATCGGCACGGCGCGGAAGCGGATTAGCCCAATAACTCTCCCGGCGGGAAATTAAATATTAACGCATCGCGGGCGGGGGGGTCGCGCGGCGCGGCGGGCCGGGCGTCGCTGCCGCGGCCGAATCGAGTACGCGTAATGTACGATGTTGATAGGCTTAATCAGAATTAGAGTAGTCGAACGGCCGGATAATACAGCGGCGCTCACCCGTTTAAATCGGACCTCCCCCCCCTCCCCGCGCCACTTAATTATCCGTAATTAGATGCGCGCCCGAGCAAAAGAGACAGAGGGACAGATAGAGAGCTCGCGCGCTTGTATATATATATGGATATATCTGGCCGGTGTCATTTCTCGCTAATTTCTCGCGAGAGCGCGAGAGAGAGAAAGAGAGAGAGCAGTTATGTACACGCGGCGATATCGCGACCAGGCAGCTCCAGCCGGCCGCGGCCTTGATTAATAGCTCGAGCATAAATTTCCTCTCTCTCTCTCTCTCTCTCTCTCGCCGTTGTCTCGTATTTTCGTTCGTTTCGTTCCGTTTCGTTCGCAGCTCGTTATTGCGCGCCGACTGCCGCGAGGAACGTTAATACTCGCGGGACGGTTTTGACTTTTGACTGACGTCGAGCTCCTGCTACTGCCTTTTTTTTCCCTCTGCAGCTGCTGCCGCCAGGTTGGGCGTGCATTTTTTTTTTTTTTTTTTTGGGGGGGGTTAATGGGAAAAAATTTTTCGGCTCGTCCGCGATGAAAATTGATTTTCTTTTGTTCGAGAGGCCTCTTTTGGAATGCTCTCCGGCTGGAATTATAGAGTCGCGCGGCGAATAATGGGGTAAGCGCGCGGGTATTAATCGACGGACGGAAAATCATGACGGTGCAATCGAATCAAGCCTCGACGTCCTACGCATCGTTCGATTACGAGCTCGTTGTACTGCGAAGCTTTTCGCCAATTTTTATACGTTATCGCGAAATTTAATTGATTTCGCGACCGTTAAGCGATGAATGCCATATAAAGGCAATTTCCACTCAGATTGAACGAAGAATTTGCCCCGTTTTTTAAAAAGCGTTTAAGAATCGCGTTTCATCGGCAAAAAAACGACGCAGTCATCCATTCGACAATCCACTTGATAAACGCCATCAAAAGCGCAAGCTTTCAAAAATATATATCCGGGAGCGGCCGTCGTTCTTTTTACTATATAAACATTTATCAAAACGGCCCCGGAGGTAGAGAAAAAAAAATCCTCTCTCTCCCTCTAAAAAAAAAAGGAACGGGAAATGAAGCGCGTTGATGGCCGCTTCAATTCGGCGCGAGGTAATACAGTAAAAACCCGTTAGCGCTGCGAGCGACTGATCGACGAGCGCGGAAAGACGTGTCGGGCGCGAGAGAGCTTGCAAGCTCGATCAAGCGCAGACTCGCGCGCTTGTCCGGTGTACCAAAAATTAATGGCTTTTAATAATCGAGAGACAAGCGTCGAATTCGCCGGGATTCAATTTCGAGCCGCCGTCGCCGCCGTTTGTGAAGGAGCCGCGCTATTTTTTTTTTTTTTTTTTTTTTTGACGCGTACGTCGATTTTTATAGTGTTTGCCGGCGTGTCGTTGTGGAAGGGGGAGCGCGGCTGAAAGTGGCTTGTTTTAAATGGAATAAAAATAGTGGCGTATAAGCTCTATTGCAATTTTACTTCTCGTAAAAATTTATGCGTTTTGCGAAAGATTAGGGACGTATTATTCGAAAAGAAAACACATTCTGCTTTTATATTGACAGTTTTGGAATTATTTTCTTTTCTCCGAAAATGTTTAAAGTTGCAATTATACTATTTTTCAAAGATCGTTTTATATTACTCAATACTGGTACATTTGTATCAGGAAAAATAAATAAGAATGCGAAACATTTTTAGACAAGAGCGCTGACTCGACGTCTGCCCTAGAAAAGCCTGTAAACTCGTTAGAGCACAAAAATGCCCGTTGCGTCTTCGAAAATCATTAAAAAATACCGGACGCAACTTCGCCTCCAGCCCTTTTGTAATCCGCGTCCGGAAAACCGGGCAATTCGAGGTCAGCCACCCCTGTCCGGCGAGCTCTCTGCAGTCCTGCAGCATACTTTTGACCCTTAGTGTCTGCGCGCACACAGGCAGCCACCGGCGGCGGCGGCGGCGGCGCCTCGCAATGCATCAACGCGGAGAGACGTGCGTGCGCGAGTAGTACAGCGGTCGGTTAGTCAGCCACGCGTCGAACCGTGAAATTACAGCTCGCGCGATACACCCGATTGCAGCCGCCGCCGCCGCCACTCTCTCTCTCTCTCTCTCTCCCTGGCGCTACTTTCGTTTCCTCCTTTTTTTTGCGTTCTCTCTCCCGCTCTCTCTCTTTTTACATCTTGTAATTGTTCGCCTGCGCAAGACGAGATAACGCCTGACGGCCCGAGTTATTTAAAGCCGAGAATCGATATTTCACATATAAATCGGAATATTTTTACAGGAGGCTAATTTATGGGCTGGATTCTATAAGAAGCGTGAGTTATTGCCTTTTGTTATAGAATCTAGTTCAGTTTTAGATTGAAATTACTTGGCCGGAACGGGAGGGAACGAATAGTCGGATGGAGAACGATAGTTGGAATTTAAAAAATATAGAGCAAACTTTCCAACTATTTTATACGGAATTAACGACAAAATTGCGTTCGATTCATTCGTAAATTAAAATTAAATTGAACCCTGCGTAAAATGACGTCCACGCGCGGCGGGAGATATTCCAAAACGAAAATGCGAGGCCGAAAATTCGTAAAATCGAGGCGGGCGGCGCCGCGCGGCTCCGGCATAGAAAATCCCATTAAAAGCAGCCCCAATTCCGCGCACGCAAAAAAATCATAAATCGAAGAGTCGCGGAGCGCTCTCGAATCCCCCCCCGCTCCGCGCGCAAAGCGAGTCTTTCGCGGCAACAATAGTTCGGCGGACGCGGTATTAGCAAACGATTCGCTTCGTTCCGAAGGGGCGGGGGGCGATATTAATTTAGCGGAGCTTCGCCCGGTATATAAAGCAGAGCGCGGCCCGCTAATAACGCCGTCCGAGCCTCTCGTCATTACGGCCTAATGGCGCCGCTGCCGTGTGTGTACCCAACACCCGGGCTGTGCGCGACGAGTGCATTTCGCTTAGCTCGTCACTTCCGGGGCGCATAAAGCAAGAGAGAGAGAGAGAGAAATTTCGCGACACACGAGCTGCCAGTCTGTCTGGCCTCCTCTTCTGGAAGAGCTCCGCGCCGTGAATTGCCGCGGATACAGCTGCCGCTCTGTTACTGGCTTTTACGACGTGTCGAAATTTCGCGCGGCGACGCGACGACTACTGCAAGAGGCAGCGTCGACGACTAGCTCTCTCTCTCTCTCTCTCTCTCTCTCTCTGTGTGTGTGCTTTTACTTTAAGCGGCGTCGCCGCAGCTTCGGGAAACCGCCGCCTGCCGCCGAGAGGAGTTTTATTCGCCGAGGACGTTTCGAGGATGGCTGCGGGGATATTTATTTCTGGCGCGCGAAATTTATGGATTTTCGGGAGCTTCAATGCGGCTACCTGCGCGGAAATGATGCATGCTGTTTTATATCTTCGCCGACGGGATCGTAAGTTATTTTTATCCTCAAATAATTGTGAATGATCATGCTTTCGTTTCCTACCCTCACTGCGTTAATATTGGGACTGATTTGCCACAGACGCGAGAGGAAGGCATTGTTCCGAAATTACGGAACGAACGACAGACGGGGAAAAAGTTTTCGAACGAAGCGTCCGTGCATTAGTGCGTGGAATTTTTCGCGCGAACAGCCCGAGTTGAGCCGGATACGGAAGCGTATAAAGAGAAGTTCGATATCGAAATGTAGCGAGAAACAGAGAGAAGCGCTTACCGGTGTGTGCTCGACTCCTGGGCCGGGGAGCTTTGCAGTCCCTCCTCCTCGGCTATTTTTAGGTTTCATCTGGAACAGAATAGAATAAAAAAACGTTTTAGAGGAATTCGTCGAAATTATTCATTCCGCGCGCGCTCTTGGAGTTTTCGGTTGCAAAACTTTTATTCGATGGAAAAATTTGGAGAAATATCAAAGCTTTATCCTGTACGAGGATTAATTCCATCGCGTGGATGTAGGTTATGCGGGGAGTTCTTTTTCGCAGAATTGTAGGATCGATCAATTGTTAGGAATAAGTAAATAAAGTATGGTAAATTCGTGAATTTATTTAATACTCTAACAATAAGGAAGATTTTAAGAAAATTTTCATTTTTAAAAAAAAATTTCCACTATTGTAACATTTTATATAAAACAAATATATTGGAATAATTTTCTTGTTTGAAAAACACCCCACACTCATTAAACCCAATTTTTCTGCCAACAGCACATCGTCGCAGCTGCCGAATTTAATTATCCGCTATTCCCCTCCGCAGAAGAGCCAAAGCCCGCAAAACAAATCAGCGCAGCCAAAGCGCCGCAAATCCTTATAAATTCTTTTTTCAATCCGCGCGTAAAAATCTTCGCGCGGCGTATAATTCGGCGAATAAATCAAAAAGGCGCGGAGAGAGCTACCACCCCCCCCCTCCCCCCACCCCCCGATAAATCACCGCGCGCAAAGTCATTCGACACGCGCGCTTTAATCTACCGTTCTAATCGAGTGGCATCGCTCCTGTGTGTGTGTGTATGTACGCGCGCTCGTGCAACGTAATCCCTCTCGGCGGCGTCGAATCGAGGCCGAGGAAAAATTTTTGGGCCGCGGCTTTCGCGAATATATGTATATATATATATATATATATATATGACTCCTCTCCCGCAACGCAAAATATAAAGCAGGCCTGCGGTGGTCGTTGTCGGTTCGGTAACGAAGCAATAATGAAAGGCGCGCTGCGTCGATCGAGTTGCGGCGGAGCCGCAGAGCCGCGATGGAAACAAGATACTGTACGGCTGCCGCGGTATATATACGTGCGGATCGCGCGCCGCTTTGTTCGCCGCTTCTGCGTTTTTGTAACTGGGGCAGTAACGCCCGCCGCGAATAAAGCGGATGCGCGGAGTTGTGTGCGACTCTCTCCGCGCTTAGGGGTTTTTCTTTAACGCTTCTTTTTATTGGTCCCGTAAATTTGAGAGTTTATGTTTACGCTGTTAAGTAAGATTTAAGCTGTGAATTATGCGCTCGAATTAAAGTAAGCAGGAAAAGCTATGCCAACAGAGGGGAAGCATTGTTAGGATGCCAACGGAATTTTTGAATTTTCAATGTTTTTGGCAGAGGAAGTGAAATTCGAGAACTTCTGGAAATTACAAATTCAAGTAGCGTAAGGTGCAGTTTTACTTTCTCTTTTTATTTTTATTTTATGCTGCGAACCTGCAATTTAAAATGCTGCCAATATCAGGTTGAAGCTGGTAGAAAAATAGTAAGGGTTGTACGTTACAATTTTTGAGTTCATTATCGCTTCAATATCGTTCAAGAAACAGAAGCAAACAAAAGTCACAACTAATATCGACAGAAAAGTCGAAATTAAACGCGTGTCCACTTAAAAGGAACACGCCTCCCACTAAAAAATAATCCCAAATATTTCCAGCGGAGCCTAACGACTCGACCCAAGGCCGAAAGAATATCTTCGCGGCGCGCTGCAGCGGAATCCAACTATATCCCTCGGACTACAGCCGGATAGATTTATGTTCGCTTGGTCGCTTGCCACGGAGGGACAGGAAGATTGGCCGCGAACGGGAAGCGAAATCGAGAGACGCGCGCGGCGGCAAGATAAAGGGAGTTCGAAACGCAGAAATTCGAAGCAGACGGCCCGCGTAATGGAAGCAATAGCTTATCCCCCGATTACTTTTAACCCCCCCCCCCGCCGCCGCGCTCTCCTGTCTTTCGCGCCGCCCGCGAAAACCCGAGAGCTCTCTCCGTCGGGCCGCCGGTTTATCATCGGGCCTTCGCCGCCGCCGAAAGATCTACCTTTGACACGATTTCGGGGTCCGGAGTCTCGCGCCTAAACGCGCAAATGAGAGATATCGAAAATTCGATTTTTCACGTATAAAGATACGATGTATTTGCAGTCAGAGGAGTGGCTAAGTAGAAGAAACTGGGGATACGTTATATGAAATTGAAGAATTATCGATCCGCACGCTCGACTGCACCGAACGACGTATCGAATCGAGAATCGGAATATTGAAATATATATACGGGGATCTTAAACATTCGAGCGGAGCATGAAGCAATTTCCCTCCTTTTGTCTCGCAGCGTTTTATCTACCTTCCGCTCTTTATTTCCGCAAGCGAATCGCGAACGTTAAATCCAAAAATAGATCGTTTACCAAAAAAACAATAGCTCCCGCCGCGCTGAAAAACTGGGAAAAAAAAGCGCCCTCCCCTGACTGACGTTCGAAATGAGCAGCACACCTCCGTCTTTCTCCGGAATAAAGCCTACATATATATACAACGCACAGGTTAAGCGAGGCTTGGCGGCGGCGTGACGTTTGACGTATGTACGATGCGCACACGGCCGATTGGTTATTGCTCAACGTTGTTTCACGCCGGCCTGGAGAATCGATTGCCGGGACAGGGGGGAGGAGAGCCTCGTTAGACGGCCTCCCGAGAGCGGCGTCCTATACGTAAGCGACGGTGAAATACAGCTTTTTTTTTCGCAAGCGCCGCCGCCGCTCGACTTTTTGAACTGGCCGGCTGCGCGACTTCCTCGGTTTTGGTGGTATTTTGTCGGGGGAATAGGGATTAAACTTCGAGATTGTTAATTAGTTATTTGTTAAGAGGACGTATACATTTTTTCAATTCAGAAGCATTAAAAAAAGCTCCGCGTGGATTCGAATTTATTTCACGGTAAAAATGGTTATTATTTCAAAAAAAGTTTACGGCGCGCAATGAAATTTATCGGGGTAAACATGATTAAATTTTATTTATATCATTTTTATACGCACTAATAATTATCTTTGAATGCGCATGCATAATTATATCGTCGGTTTTTACATCTAATTTATGACGCGTATATCTTTTGTACAAGCGAATAAATTGCAAAAGCCCCCCGCGGCGTAATTTAAAAGAATGCACAACAACTTCGTCGCATACATTTCAGCGCTTGTTTTTAATGCCTTTTTCCTCCCAACTAATTACGCCGCTTTATACTTGCAATTTCCGTTGATATTTACAAATTATAATGCAATTTTTGCATCGCCCATTAAAAGAGCGTATTATTTTAATTTATATCCTGCAATCACGTGACTTTGTCGCACGGATAAAAGCTAGAATCCCCAATTAAAAATATTCCACTCGCCGAAGCGAATAAATCTCATCAACTTTGCGTCAAAGCCCCCCCCGCCCAGCTTTTTCCTCCTCCCCGCGGAAAATCACGTATTCTTTCGAGAGAACGTCGCGGCGATCAGCCAGTCGCCGATGCATAGATTTCTCATTTCAGCAGAAATTACCGAGGCTCCCGTGACTTACTGCCCGTTTCATTTTTCGACGCCCGCAGCCTGCTCCCGTTTTTTTCTCTCCCTCGAGCTCCTTCATTTCGCGAATCCCTCCCGCGTCGACGGGCACGTTCTCACTTTCTTAGGGCGATAAATTTCCCTGGGAACAGCGACGGCAGCGGCGGCGGCGGCGAAGTCGAAGGCGGACCGGGGGACGGAGGTATTTATTTCGCGCCGGAAGAGGAAGAGGTTTATCCGCGCGTGTCTCCACGCCATTTCCTTCCTCCCGGGCTGGCTTCCGCATCTTTTATTAAAAGGGGTATCAAAGTTTTTCGCGTTTACTTACTCGCAAGCGCGGACGTAGACGTACAAGCGGAGCGGTCTTATCTGGGAGAGAGAAAGAGAGAGAGAGAGTGAGGGAGCTGGGCTTATCGGCGCTTGGCCCCGCTGTAAAACTCGAATAAAACATTCCGGCGTGTAATCGGCTTCTACAATTGAAGGGTTACGCCGGCTTGTAAAACAAGACGAATCCATTAGCTTTTGCTTTTTACCGGCGCTCCCTGATTTCTCGGGATTTAATTAAAAAAAACAACAACAACAACTAAAAAATGCAGGCTAGTTTAGAAAGTTGATAATTAAGGGAGCCCAGAGATGAAGCTGCGAATTCTCGAGATGCCGTTTCCGCTTTTTATTCGCGTGGCCTCGGAGCGTGGAGGGCCGCTGAAGGATGGCGGCGCCCGTCGTCCGCCTTAAAACTGCTGTTACTACTTAAACTCCATTTGTCCCTGTTATTTACGCTGCGTTTCGTCCCCCACCCTGGAAAAGTATCCAGGTGTTCTGTGAACTGACTCACTTAACATTCACGGGGACTGCAATCAAGAAACTTTTTATAACGAAAAATTGCTCCATCCTTCTCGTTTATACCTCCTTTTTTTTGTATAAACATTACAGCTTTAAAAGTTCCATTACTACTCATTAACCGTAAAGTTTTTCAAATGGAAAGAAGGCGACAAGGTTCTTTATTAAATTCGCGAAAGCATTTTATTTAGTTTTAATTAGTAATTCAGTATAATAATCGTCGCGAATCAAACGCTCGCGATCGAGGATTTTTAATTACTTCCTTCTTTCAAATTTATTCAGTGAGCTCGATAATCCCGCGCAAGACGGGCAGCGCCTTACGCAATCCTTTAATCACGAGCCGTACAATAAATAAGAACGCAATTCAACAAGCAATCGCGGGGCCTGTCAATCGTAATCCGACGTTCAATCTCGAGAGCGCAAAGGGTCGTTAATAATTTCTCTCGAGCGCCGGCAAAAGCAAAAGCCGTAACGGGCGAAAAAGGGAAAAAGCATCTCGGCAGCAGCGGCAGCGGCAGAAGGCGCAGCACAACAGCTCATTATCTTTTAATTAAACAAAAGTTCGCCTCGAACGCTTTTAATAATTTTCCGGCTCCCTCTCCCTCCCCCGCTGCGCGGAGGAGGAACGTAACGACCTAAAAATGTGCGCGTCCGCGCGCCCGAAATAAAGTTATACACACTGCGCTCGCGATTAAATTCGCGAGCGCGAGAACCGCGCGGCGAAAATTAAAGTGCGTAATTAACGCACCGCGCTCCCCCCCGGGGATTTATGGGTAATATCGCGGAGGACGCGCGGGCAAAAAGCATCTTGAGTGCGCGCGAACGCTTTGTAAACATGCGTTTCAATTTGTCCGCGCGTAATGAAGATTTTTATGCCGCGCGGCGCTTCCGCGATAATTTCGCGCGACCGCCGCCGCCGCGGAGCTTTCTTCGCGTTTTTGCGCGAGCCGCGACGCGCGTTTAATGATTATGAACTCGCGAATTTATTACGGACTTGAGCGCAAATAGAAAAATATGAAGCTTTGGCGAGGGGTGTAAATGTAAAAAGTATATAATAAATCACCTTTTCGTTCCGCTAATTCGAAGCGCGCGACGGTTTTTTTTTCCCGGAACCTTTGTTTTTTCGCGGTCAGCAGGCGGAATCGTTACATTTCGTTTGATTGCACGCGGCGTCAAGTTGTTAGAACGCGCAGTTATTTATCGGCCACGCAATTTTAAATGATTCTTTATAGATGATTTTAAATTAATCTCGCGATACGGTGGACGGAAAATTTTCTGTACATATATCCGTGATTTATTCGACTGTTCTTCAAGCACGGAACTCGGAAATGTATATAAATAATTTACGCTCCGCTGCGCTTTCCTGCGCGTAGGGTTTGATGCATTATAGTTATACTTTTTCGAAATGCACGTCCGTTCGAAAAGCAGACATCTTTTCGTACAAATATAATATCTTCACCAAAATATCGCGGTAAAATTTGACGTCTCTCCCGGCATCTAAAATAATCGTGTTCTTCGCGTAAACCTGAAAAATGCTCGCAAAAGAAATAATACTTTTCCGCGCGTCAACTTTTCCTAACGGAATTCCTGCAACGGTTCTTCCGAAATTCCCTCATAATTTTCTCGCGGAAAAAAAGAAACCATCCAGACTTTATTTCCAAGTATTACAGCGGCGTTCACTCCAAAACGTACAAAATTTCTTCGATCCATCTTTCCCCCCAAACCCCCCCGGCGAACGATCAACCCCCCCAAGAAGCAGCCTCGGCCGCCACATAACCAAACGACAATAAAAGTCAGGCGCGAGCAAAGAGCCTCTGGCCAACGAGAGCAAAGCCCCAAAAGGCCGCTCGATCCCCCCGGCTGGCGTCGCGCGCTGCTACAAAGAGCAGAGAGCGGCGCGTTTATATATACGCGCGACGAGGGAGTAAGCAGCCGGGGCAAAGCCTGCATACACGCGGCGTATATATATAGACGAGGGAAGGGTCAGGATTTAATAAGCCATAATACCCGCTTCCCCGCGCCGGCCTTTCCTTGCCCTTCCCCCCTCTCGCGGATGTTTCCGCGTGTAATGGCTTTTCCGAGAGCGGACCCACACCTACATACGCGGCCGGACGCTCCAACCTCTCTGTGCCGTGCGTAGTCCGTGTCCGTGTTTACGATAATGGTTAATAACCGCTAGATTAACGCCAATAAAAGTGGGCCGATTCCAGCCCGGGGAAATTTTGCGCCGCCGCCCCCCCGCGGAAAGAATACGCGCGACGTTCGACGATCGGAAGCCCCCTCGGAGTTGTTAACGGAGCAATGAGCGTTGCGGGTATCAAGTGGAAAGCCGCGATAACGAAGAATTTTTAGCGGCCCGCGCTGCCTCGGGAGCTGCCTTAAGTGACTGGCCTCTTGCGATGAATTTTGTAACGCGGCTTTTGAATGGGGTTTGAGTTATTGTTTGCTTAATGCTCGGTGGGAACGTTAAGTGCTACCTAAGTGATTGATGCGGTCTACTTTTTATAATGTGCTCTTTTTTTCGAAAAAAAGGCTTTTAAGCCAGGTTTACATATTCTTTTACGTTAGAATAACATTCAAATGGTGTAAGTGTCTAAAATGAATTTCCCTCGGCATTGTAAATGTACACAAACCCTAAATTCAGCATTCCAAGAATCCGAATAACCGGAAAAGCTCTACCGCGCGAAATAATTAAGACTTTCGGATCGTCAGCGGACTCCCGTCGTCGAGCGAACGAGAGCGCCGCTCCAGTTTCCCGGCGAACGAGGTCAATCTTTTCCCGAAAGACGAGCGCGCGGTCAAAGTGTCGTTTATGTACTCACCTCGAGTACCGTTAGTCCGCAACGACGAGGTATACACCACGCAGCGGCGGCTGCAGTCCGCCGATGAATATCGATGAATTACGAGAGCGCGCGGCAAAGAGAATATCGAGTTAACTCCCTCGCGCTCTGCGGACGTTTCCTTTTTTTATTTGTTCGGGGAAAGAAAAGTCACGGGGTCGCTTTGCGCGGAGAGAAAATGTTGTTCGGAGGAGGGATAAGGTTTGTGTAAGGTCGTGCTTGTCGGATTTTTAATTTTGCAGGTAAATTTTGAGAGCTTAGCCGCGCGGGAAATTTCATTTAGCGATGATGTTTTAATGAATCTTGTAATGTAAGGTGGATATACCTGTAGTTCGGTCGTAACGCTTTAAATTCATTACTTGGAATTGTATAATAGTAGCTTGCTTCAGTCTCCTTATATTATGTTTACGGAAGCAGAAATGAAATTCCGTAATACACAACTTTGAGGTTTAGAATCTAGTTTGCTTAAATTGGTGTTAATAAATTTCAAATTAAATCTTGTAAATAAAATAAAGGTAAACCTCGTTGTATATTTATTTTTTTACATTCGTTTAAACTACAAAAAATAGCATCCAAAACGTTGTAAATAAATCAAATAATTGACACCCAAATATTTTGATTATCAAATCAAATAATCAGTGGGAATTTGATATCACAAGAGAAACTAGATTTTAGTATAAATGTTTCGGGATCAACCAAATTGCCACTAATTCAGTTAGATTCAGCCATCTGTCAATAACGCCAATATCGATAATTTCTATAATAAGATTACTGCATTAATTTTGGATGATTCATTGAACTATAAACAATATCGATCAAATTAAAAATCCTTATACACAGGATTAAGTAAAAACCCCAACAATGGCAACAAACGAGAAACGCAACTGAAGTATCAATAAATCCCCATGATTAATTATATTTTATTATTCGAGACAATAAGTCACGCGCTTTATATAAGCACACAAATAATTTGTCACGATTGGACGGGTGTATTATTATGTTATAATGACATAAGTATTAAAACTAATAAATTATTATTTCACAATTTTTATCGCCGAATTCGCCGTCAGCTAAATGAATAATTAATTAGTCACGCGATACGAGTTCATTTCATGCACTAGGTTGCATTTATGAATATCGATTCACGGCATGATCTATATTACAATGAATATTCATCCTTTAATATAATGGGGTTAAACTTCCCATTGTCACGCTAAAACTGAAATACAATTTTAAGCTATTTAACTGCGGTGATAAATAATTTTTTTTCCCTCGAAAGTTCTTTTTGTTTTCACTAAAAGAATGTGTTTATATTCTTTATCCTTGGAAACGGCGCTTGAAAACGTAAACTCGAGTTTGTTATGTTATTGTTCCCGCTGAATATCAATATCAAATTTACGAACTCCCACAAAGACATAAATCGATCGAACGGAGGAGTAGCAAACTCCCAATAGTCAAGCTGAATACGGTGAAATCGATCAAATTAGCATAAAACATTTTGGAAAGCAAGCAAAACTTTTACCTGCCCCATAAAGCGCGATGTAATCGCTCACCTTACCTAATATTAAACCAGGCAAAAGGCAGGCTAGATCTCCTTCATAAAAGTCGGCTCACCTCCTCTCGCGGCGAACATCTCCTCGGGCACTAAACTGAAAAAGGCCCCCGCGCGCGCGATTCTAGCCGTCGGTGCCAAAAAGCGGAGAACAAAAGGCGGCCGGGGGGTCAACTATAAGGCGCCAGCTAACCTCGGGTGTAGCTCTCTCCGTAGGAACTCAAGCCGGCCTCGTCCGGCGCTTAAGCCGTGCTTAGAGCTTTCCCTCTCTCTCTCTCTCTCGGTCCTCCGGATTACGAGGCACTCGGCAAAGCTCCCGCCTGCCGTTTTGTATATTTTCCGCGCGCCCCTTTAACGGGCACATTTTTTGCATGACAATGCATCGGGGTAAAACGGCTGCCCGGGTTATTATCGAGCTTTATTTGGACCGCCCCTACAAGCACTGACGGGAAAAAAAGAGAGCTGCGCCGCGACTTATTATCGCGCGTCGTAAGCTCTCTCCCTCTCTCTCTCTCTCTTTCTCGCGCGTTCCTCTTTTATTATCCTTCGCGCGATGTTTTTTTTTTAGGAAGGCGCGAGCGAGCGGTTATATTACACGCGCGATAAAAACGGTTATTGGGTTAGTCCCTTCCTTTTTGTCCGCGGCTTTCTTTCGCCAGGCTTTTGTTCGACGAGTGCGTGTCTGATATCGCTGCAGGACGCCGCGCGGCTCTCGGCTTCGTTAGTCGCATTCAAGAAGCGAACGTAGAAACAGAGTCGAGCTTGATGAAAGTGCGCGGACGTCGCGCGGGAAAAGCGTGTAATGAAGGAATAATATTGATTGTGCTGCTTTTTTCTCGAGCGAGTAAAATTAAAAATTTTCAATTGAAAGGATACATCGTTTCTTTCGCATTATTTGCGGACATTTTTAAGTTGCTGTTCTAACAGATAAATTCTGCGAGAAATAGTTCGAACTTTGCAAAGAATTTTGTTGTCATACGCGGATAGAATTTCTCAATAAAAATTACGAGTAGGGCATCCGTAAACGTGGTTCGGTTGACATGGGTGTAAGAGTTTACGCTTTTATCGATAAATAATTACGTGCCATTCATGAATTAGTACAGAACGACACGAAACAATTATTATACGCTCAAGTAAATTTTACTGAACGTTCCGTAATTTTTTCAATCAATTGTTTTTACTGAAAGAATCACAATTTTTACCGATCTGTTCCGTAATTTTATTCGGTAGTATACATCAATTTTACTCAATAGGTAAATTTTACCGAAGGGTAAAAAAAACAGCAGAGCCTTATTTACATACTCCCTTAATGAACAAAATCCTACATGATCCCACGATTACGATTCGTCTCGTAATTTTTATACGAGGTTTTTTCCGTAAATTTTAATGAAAAATTCTATCAGTGTAGAATTTCATTTTTTGATCAATTCTGCATTCTTATAAAATAAGAATTGCCTGCCGTTAAACTCGGTCCTAACCGCAACCGATTAAAACCGATAACGCCTTCAGCAGACCCCGAGGTCTAACCTACTTACAAACGAGATCGTCCAGTCCGCTCATCAAGGTAAACAATTCACAATACCACCCAATAACCCCCGAAGCCAGGAAAGCAGGCAGCCCAAGACGCCCAGCCCGATAATCACCCGGCGCGCATATAAATTCGCGGCGAATGGCCAGAATGGCCGGTATAAAAGGCGAGAGAGAAGTCCACGAGGCGGCATTAAACACGCCGGGGAGACAATGGCGGCCGTTGCCCGCTAACGATCACAATGCAAGCCGAGGAGGAGAGAGACGACGCCTCTGCCGAGAATTTTACCTCTCGCTCGGGCGATTGTAGTCGCGTTTTCAAGAGGAATGGAATGCAAACTGCCGGGTTGAAGCGTAAACCCGACGGCATCGTAAGCTGCCTCTCTCTCTCTCTCACTCTTGTTTGTGTACGCGCGGCAGGAGAGTTGCCGCCGCCGCGCTGCGCCCGAGAGCAGCTCGATTTTGTGGCTTACTGTGCAGTGTAAATCCTGCACGAGTCTGTTATTTTAAGTTAACTCGTTTCGGGCGCCGAGTTCGCGGCCCGGGCTTTCACTTTTTGTGTGTCTTACAAAGAGGCCGCCTCTGTAGACTATAGGGAGGTAACGAGGGGGCTGCTCACTTCTTTGTTTTTTCCGAGTATTTAAACAATGTGATGCATTCTTTCGCGCTGATGAATATTTCAAAAATAGCTAGACTTTATAAAGTTGACTTATTTATGGTCGACTATTATTAAGCGTCAAAATTGAAAAAGCCAACAAATCTACATTTAATATTAAATTTCAAAGTATTTTCGCTTTGTTGAAATTTCCAATGCACCATTAAACTTGCTGCGAGATTTACTTGCAAACTTAACGCGTCCTCTTATAAACAGGCTCTTAATATACTGCTCAATATTCATATCGAAAATATATATATCTATATATTTATGCGATACAACAACGCAACACGTTCGACCCGTATTAAATAGAAAAGCATAAATAGAATTTTAACATTAAAAGGGAGGGGAGGGGGGTAGTCGAGAGTAACGATATCAGCATAATTTCACGGGGTGTAATTTGTCGGGAGAAATTTTGCGCGCGCCATTGAGTCTATGACACTTGAACATTGCAAATTCATGTGCATTATCCGCTTAATTTACATAACATTATAGTTAAGAGGCAGCCGTACACCGACAAAGACTTCACCGTCATCGGCATTCATATTAAAATTAACGGCGCTGATCCTACTTTTCCGCCTCTTCCAAAGTAAACAATGACGGAGAAATTCGCTGCCGCGCGGCTCGTCGTATAGGGCAAACGTGTATTTATGGAGCGAGAAATATAAGTTTGACGAGATAATCGCGGCTCTTTCTCGGAGCGCCGCGGGTTTGCAGTTTAAACGCCGCGGGGATGGTAAACATGAGCTATCGGATTCGTAAAAAAAAAATTAGCAGTTTTTACGTCGAGGGCTTGGGGTAACTTTGATTTAAACGTACTTATGAATTTATCAAAAGCGAGAATCGACGAAAGGCTTCTCTACAATATACACACTGTACTTCTGTACTTTTTCTTTGTATCAAGTCCTGCCTTTGCAATGAATAATTTTTAAGGTAGTCGTCGCTTCAACGGGACTCTCCGGGGCCCGATTACATCTCTCGCAATTTAAAAAAAACGAAGGCGTAAAAGACGCGTACGAGATACAGTCACTCAGTGCACACAACTGATCACCAGTAAATTCTGCATTGCGGATTAACGAGCGACAGGTGCGGCAATGTTTTCTGATCTGCGTTGAAGCGTACAAGTCGGAGAAATTCGTGTAGTTACGCGTAAGCCAACGAGTCAGATTTAGGTAATATAGACACCAATTAAAACAAAAAATGTATAAATTGGCGTGTAATATGATTCGATTGTAATACTGTAAAGTCAAGTAAGTTATTAATTATAGCGCTAATTAAAATTCTTGAATTTCGTTCCTCGGCTGTTCGAGGAAACTTTACTTTTCGATCGAAAAGTGAAAGTTTCTGCGATTTGTCGAGCGATTGTTTAAATTAATTTCAAGAATACTTTAGCTCGTCCTCATCATACGAACGTATAAAAAAATCGGTTACTTTACATTGTAATCTAATAAGAATCAGAACGATATATTAATTATATAGAATAAAGAGGTATTATATCATCAGCGAAGGGTCAAAAATAAGCGAAGATTTAAAGAGTCGTTATATTAATGCAGGAAGCTAGAAACAAGAAAATTACTCTCGTTATAAGTCACAAATTCTGTCACTATAATTGCAAAAAGGGATTACCCGTTTCATACGTAGCCGCAGATATACAAAACTTATACAACCGACCAGTGATCGATACATCGAAAAGCAATTCGTCGATGACTGTAATTAATCTCCTTACTAAAATACCAGGTGATTATACCCTCAGTTTCCAAGGCACATACACTCTGCCGTACTTGGTATTTTCCCTTGAATTTAGATCTGGTTTCTTAGATCGCGAAAAAAACGTACCCTTTTCTATGAAAAATGCTTGCTTCAACTAAACGATCGATAATAATACACATGTTAATTTCTTTTTATCCTTGGAATTACGGTAGAAACATTACGGCACAAAATACAAAGAAGTTTGAGAAATCGATTTTTCGATTTCTCCCGAGTGCGCAAATGGACCGGAAGATGCAAAAGAACCAAGAGTAAAGCTGGGCGAGGGTTGAGTAAGAAAGTTTTGATTGTCCAAGGTTCACGTGGCGATTATAATGATATTTAAAAAAAGAAATTCTGTGTAGCGGCGATCTAGCAGATATTTCTTGTATTAAATAGTCTTTATATCATACGATTTCGTATTTATAGCTTACACAAAACAATTATAAATTATATTATATATATCTATACGATTATATTGTACTGCATCTTTGAACAACTTACTACCTTATAGACTCTTTGAATTCATTTTAATAAAATCGTAATACACTATTGTGTTCTTCTTTCTGTATTACCTGTTCCTGATATTTTTTACGCCCGTTTTCTTTATTAAGTGTTTATTTGTCGAAAAATTTCGATTATTACCAATATTAAATATTTTTTTACAAAAGCTTGGAAATAAATAGTTTTTAATTTTAGTATAAATTTTTATTAATAATGGTAACAAAATTTTCATTTACAAAATTTGTATCAAGCTGCATTGATTTTGTAACAGAGCGTTATTGATTTAATAAGATTACGTTAAAAGTTTTTAAATTAATATTACTTAGCTTTATACATTTTATTTTACAAATGATTCTTATAGATAAAAATGTTAAGTAATTTGTAAAGCTTATTTTAAACTTTCTAAAGATATTTCAGCTATTCATTGTCAAATTTTATGTACTTGTTTGACATTTGTATTAATTTTTAAATACATAAAGAAGGCTTCAACATAATATTTTGTATTACAAAATTAATATTTAAGCCATTTTGTAATTTTAATCATTCATCTATAAGATAAATTTTTACAAATAGCATTACAAATTGCTTTAACAATAAAAGTAATTTATTTACAAAGGAAATTAAAGGTTGCAAAATAAAATACAAATAAAATACTTATTCGCGATAAGATTTTTTTGCTCGCCAATCTAAAAATTCATCAAATTCGTCTTCATCGCTTGAGGACTCAGTGTTTTCTTGTTTTTTGTCTACAGTCTGAACAAGTTCCTTTTGTTTTACTAGGTCCATTACTCTTGACCAATTTCTTAACTGCTCTTCAATAACATCAAGCTGTCTTTCCGTTGTAGATTCTTCTTGATCATCATCTATAATTTGGGCAGATTGAACCATTTCTTCTTTAATTTCTTTTTGAAACTTTTCCCATTCTTCTTCAATCGGATCTTTATATTCAACATTACGAGCCTAAAATTTATGAAGCAGAAATAAAATTAAAAGCATTCTTCTTTTGTTTATTTCTTAAATTATATTTGCTATACTTTATAATAAACTATATTTTTATTATACTTATACTTTATAATACAATATATTTTTCTCTATCCCTTGTTCTAGCACTTTTGCCCACTCCCGCGATTTTCTTTTTTTTTCTTTCTTCCGATCCTGCAATGAATTCTAAATGAAAAGTATTGAGATAATAATTTTGCGATTTCCAAAGGCTTTGAAATGTTCTACTAAGTAACAT
>UCOL01002325.1:0-26610 GCA_900474335.1 Ormyrus nitidulus
CTCCTCGCTGCCACCCCTCGCTTTATCGTTCGCTCTCTCCTCGCTGTTCCTCATTTATCGCCGGCCCTTTTTATTGTTTAATTCCTGGGAGCGAGCGAGCGTTCCCCCCTCCCCTTTTTTTTCTCTCTCGCTGCGCGCGGCGTCCTCTCGATTACCCCGACTTTTATATTGCCACTGATTGCTTTTTCAGCTTTAGCTGCGTTGTCGTTTCTTGTGCGAACTCTTTCGGTCGGGAGNGGGAACGTCTTTTCGTTTGCTGCTGGGGACTTTCGCTTTTGAATGCGGTATAGTTTCTTGGCGGATCTTTGGCGAGGTTGCGAATGTTTTCTTGCGGGGAAGGTTTTGGATTGAAATTTGTAATTTAGCCTTAGTTCTCGATGATTTATGTTTTTTGAAAATTCTTTGTTGGATAATGAATGGAATAGAGAAAGTACAAATTCTTTTCGAGTAATATTTCATGAAGCTACCACTTTTATGCAGGCTTTCTTAAGAAAACAATGGAAAATGGAATGCTAAAATATAAAAGTGAATTATGCTGCAAGCAATGAATTCAAGTTTTTAAATTAAATTTATTAATAAATGAATGGATCAAATAAAATCGACTAAAAAGTGCTATTGCTTTCATTCAATATTGCACTTAAAAATAAGATAAAACAGCTGACTTCCTTCTTTTATTTTCTTTTATAGCTCTGAATGTAATTAAGTACTTTATTAATTTGCGCTCTCGAATGTTTAATCTGATTCAATAAATAATTACGTCTTCCTCAGTAACTATTATATCACGAGTAACGACAAGAAAGACGGAATTTAAAATACTAAAACTTTTTAATTGCTGAAACGGTGAAAGTAAAAAAAAAATGTCAAACACCAAAGCGGAATTTGCAACGGAAGTGCAGAGGCAGCCACTCGAAAAACTTAAATTTTCAAAATAATTTTCCAGATACAGAAACGGGTAGTACCTTCAAAAGGGCATTTATCTTCGGTCCAGCTTTGACCTACATCGAATTTAATTTTAATTAAAACCGATGTCATTACGCGCCGCTCAAAGGCGGCATTCTTTTCTCCCAGCGACGCTCAAAAGACGCGAAAATACGTCGCGACAAAGCGAATGGCGGCCCTTTCTCGCCCGTCTCCTTGACCTCGGGCCTGGAAAATCGTCCTTAATAAGTAGTGAGAATCGTCCACGATTGATTGGAAGCGCGAGTTTTTGATATCGCGAAAGTTGCCCGGCGCTGCCGCAATTACACGGAAATTGGCAGGGAAAGCGGATCGATTTCATCTCGCTCGAAGAGGCTCGACAAAAAAAAAGATACGGGTCGCTCGGTCTCTTAATATGTGGGTTATCGGCTGTGATGGGCTGAAGCTTGTTGTTCTCGTTTCTATTGGCCTGAGTTTTTAGCTTTACTTACAGCTTTGCTGAAATGCTTTGTGTTTTTATATAGAAGCGTTTAAATGGGAGTGAACCGTTTTATTTGAATAATTTAATGCCACTTCGCGGACGTTTTTCTAATTGGAAACGTGTTTCTTCCCGACATATTTTTGGTCTAAAAATGCAATATTATGGAAATGCATATTTATAAAATTGCGAACAATCGTACATTTATCAGATTTCTTTTACCGCTGTTTCAGAGTTAATTTAAATATAAATATTGCATTGAATATGAAACATAAAAAACTTTTACCTTTCATTTAAATAAATACGTTTATAACATGAATAAATATATACTTTTATATTGAGGTTTCTTCTATGTTTTTTAGCATTAAATATTTATTTAAATTCACTTCATTAATTAAATAAAGCATTTAACAACGTGAAAACATAATATTCTTTAAGCGTTAAAAATATCCTCTATTTGTCCAATTTGTCAAATACCAAAATAAAACAACTATCTTTTTCTAAATTGAATAAACTAAAGTAAAATACTTGAAAACTGTCATTTTCCTGCAACTATTGACATATATTGTAAAGCCTCCGATTATTATACACGCAACTTATCAACGTCGACTCAAAACTTTCCAAGAAAAACTACGGCAGCACAATCAACATCCGTAATCGTTCTCCCTCGCAGCGGTCCATCGACCTTTGAGAACAGCCGGGATAAGTAAACACGTCGGGGGACTTTGCGCGAAAGAACACAGCGGCGGTGGCGGCGGCTGCTGCTGCTATTGGCATCCGGCTGGATGGGGAGTTCCGCAGCTACGCGCAAACTTCGCACTTAGCCGTTTAGGATGCACAAAGAGCCCGGGGCGCCGTGCACTTGATTTATCCGCGAGCGTCACTGTCTCGCAAAGGGGACTTGGCTTTTTGCGTAGCGGGCCGGATTTGTCGCGACCGGGTCTGACTAATACGGGGGAGTTTCTACTTGGGTGCGCTCGCTTTTTTTTTTGGGTGCTTGTTGATGGATTTGGTGGAGCTTATATGCGTTGTTGGTTGATAATTAAGTGAATGGTTTCTGCAGATTTTGTTTCGTTTTTAGAAGTATATTGTATGGTATTGTGTTATTGCTTTGTTTTCATAAGTTTTTTAAAATATTATATGTGTCTCGTGATAAAAGTAAATACTTATTTTTTTGTAGGTTAACAACGTTTTATGCTTATTGAAATTTTACGTAAAAGAAGAGAAATGAAAAAGTATGCGTAGTTTTCATATTATTTCCTTTTATCGGAGTAAACGGTCTACAGTTTTATGAAAAATCGAGAAATGTAATACAAATTACTGCAGCTTTGATATTAAAGTTTCTTTGCTAAAAATATTGAAACTTAAAAAACAGCTTACATCAAGTACATTAGTAAAACGGTTTGTACTAAACAATAAACAGACTTTTTGGAATCTTGAAACTTTTATTCTTGTCCAATAGAAGTAAACCGTAAAGTAAGAAAAAGTAAAAAATACATTCCTTACCCTCAGAGAAAAAAAATTACTTCCTCAACTTAAAAAAAATAATATTCGATCTATTAACTTTCAGATACCCGTTTTTAAAAACAAAGAAAAACGTTTCCTTTTCAGAAACACGCCATTAATCGAAGTAAAAAAGAAGATTACCAATTCTTCTTTCATCGTTAAAAGATTCTAAAATGCAAACGGCATAAAAAAGCCTAATCAAAATTAGACGACACCACGAAAAAATTTCCTCCCCTAAAACCCATGCAAATAATTAAAAAAAAAAGAATCCCCCTGAAAGCCTCTCCCCCGCCCCCCAAAAAAAAACCGGCGCACTTTCAATTTCCCGCAGCAGCCTGTGTCCCCCTAAACCTCGCGGCAAACAGCGTGTCTCTCCTTAAGAAGCAGGCCGCGCCTCCGGCACTCGTCGCCTGGAGCACCGTCGTCGAGTGCGTGCCCCGCTATTAATAAGCACGTGCTCTCTCGTGCCGGCCGGGGAAAATAAAACCGATAAGGAGCGTCGTCGCGCGGCGTCCCGGAGGAGGCGAGAGCGCATTGTTCGCCCGGCACAATGTGGCCGCAAGTCGTGAGATGCGAGACCCAAGAGGCCGCCGCGCGGGAGGTCTGTGTGTTTTTTTTTTCTCTCTCGCTCTTTAGTAGCCGGACGGGGAGAGGTTGGGAATTTATGGGCCGACCGACCGTTTGTTTCGATTGCCGCTGTAAATTTTGCTATTGGCGGCGCTGCTGATGCTTCGCGAGAACGAATGGGGAGGTGGGGAGGGTTTGGAGGTGGTTGACGTCTTGTGGCTTTGTGTTTTGGCCCTACTTATGTATATAGGTGATGATGCAGATTTATGGATTTTTGAGATTAGATCTCCTTTCTGATGTCAATGAAACTCTCTTCCAAAAGTATTTTATTTTCCAAACTGCTGTAAAGGAGTTCTTTGTACTGCTGCTCTTTAAATTGTCGCTATCATTCATCCATCATTTTATAAAATTACATTGAATTTTTTAATTTCAAAAATGCATAAAATTCTTACACGTCCTAAATACAGGTTTAGTAATTTTAATCAAAGTGTTAATGCAAGTACTTTCAGTTTAAATTTCTAATTGAAGACTGTCTAAACTTGGTTCTACTTATCTAAAGTTACTAATTAAACCCTTAACTAAGAAAGAGATACTTTTCGCCATATTAAAACACATATCTTTCAATACAATTATCACCCAAATTTAAAAACAGACCCTTAGCCCATTCCAATCCCACTCCTCAAACAAACAAAAAAAAACAAAAAAAAAAAAACTTCACCCATCAAAAGCGGCCTCCCGCCAAAGCCGGCCTCGCTCAGCGCATAAAGAAGTAACGACTCTAATTAAAATCCATCTCGGGGCGATCGAGCCGGACGACTGCTTCTCCATCAGGGGCAGCGGCGGCGGCGGCGGCGGCGGGGCCACTGCCACCGGCGTCGCGGGGGCTGTTTTCGGCCCGGCGTCTCTCTTTGCCTTTGTCCGCCGGCGTCTGCACGTGGCAGCAACGACCGCGCGATACGCTCCGGCCATCGTCGGCAGCTGCGACGCGCACACACACACATACACACGGGCGACGCTCAGACCTCTTTTTTGAGGAGGACGCTTTGGATTTAAATTGGGTTGCCGGAGTTGGAGTTGGCTGCAGTTTCGAGGAGGGACTGAGAGGGGGGGAGGGCTGCTTTGTTTTGGAGTTGGGAGGCACTCGGATGATTTTTGAGAGATTGCCGATTCGTTGAAGAAAAGGAATGCGGATGTTTAAAAAATAGGTCTTAGTGAATTAAGAAAGCGATTTACATATTCCACAAGATATATATTTATAGCTTATATCAACTTGATAAATATAAATAAATATTTGTTTATTTATAGATTAAAATGAATCTTGGTGGATGAAAATCCATGTGATATTGAATAATTGACGTAATATTACATTTTTTTTTTGTTTCTTGAAGAAATATTTGTAAAGTACGTTTTGTTAATAATAAATTTTTTATTGCATTAAATTACCAAATAAAAATTTAATATTAAATATTATAATAATGATTGTAAGAGCGGTGTTTGACTCAGGCGGTCCAAGCACCGGTTTGTTAAAGTCAAGGGAAAAGCTGAACTTTGCTTCACAAGTCAAGACTGCTCAAAGGGTAGGTTCTGGTTTCCGTTGGTTCGAAATTTTCGAAGATATTGCAAAAAAATGTCTACCAGCTTTTTTGATGGTGGAAATCAGATCGAAAAAATTCTACTGATAAAAATAGGTGTACCACTTCAAACTGGCGACTAGCTATACCATTGTTGAAAGCCGCAAGGGAGACATTGCTGCATTAAACTAAATTAAAACAAAATGATTGTAATTTTAAGTAGAGGGCTAAAATCTGTTTTAAAGAATGTCTGGCTAAACACACTATTACTACTTAAAAATCACCTAATCAGTTCATTCAATTTAAAATCAAAAAACCTCCCACCGGAATTCCCCCAAAATCCCCTCCAGCCCCCCATCACGTATTCACTTAATCAAAGAAAGCTCGACGGCGACGTCATCCGCGCCTAATCGTGGCCCTCGCAGCGCGAAGTCAATGTTTGCGTGCGGCGCAACTGGGTGGGGGGGCTCGCTTTCAATGTCCGGACGGCGGCGAATGATGAATGCAGCTCCCAGACCGCACGATTGCGCGTAGGCACAGAGAGAGGGAGAGGGGAAGGGGAAGAGAGAGAGAACTCCATTCGCTAAATGGACCTGACCGCGCTATCCGGGCCGTCGATCTTCGTCTCGTTATGGCCCCGTGAATGTGTTTATTTGTCTCGCAGCGCCGGGATTAGCTTCCCTTTCTTTACGCGCGAGAGATACGCCGCCGGTGATTTCGAGCGAGCGGCTTTTCATTTCTCCCGCGCCTGCCAGAGATGCTTTTTCATGCGTCGCGCGGCGCGAGTCGCGTCGTCTTTGCAGGCTGACGGAGCGGCCGGCTATGGCGGATTTCTTTGATTTGATGGAGATGTCGGACTGTTCTTTGGGGGAAGTGGACAGTTTACTATGATTCTTTAATTTCAGTAAAATTAAGCTACGCACAAATTGAAGATTTTTTTTTAAAAGGAACATTATTTTTATTTACATTCAAAATTTTTTCTTGGTGTAGGAATATTTATCGTTTTGATTTTTTGATAGAGAATAGTAGTGATTAAATGCGAGTTTTTTTGTTAAAAGTTTAACGTCTACTTCTTAAATATTTTATTTTTCTATAACGTAAAAAGAAGCAACGATTTTTTTTCCAAGTATATAGAAATATCCAAATACAATCAGGCATAATCGGGCAACTTTATTAAACTCTTTAAAAATGTTTATTTAAACATAATATTTTATAAGCCGATCACATTATTCCTTATAAGAACAATCAATACAATTTAATCCCAAGTATTTTTCCATTTTAAAAACGACCTTTCAAAAAACGCGAAACCGCTCTCCCAAGGCCCCTCCATTCCATCACTCCTAAAAAAACCGCGAGCAAAAAAAAAAGAGCTCGAACAAAGGACCTTCGCCTCGGATGCAAAGTCGCGTATCTCCCAGGGACAAAGGATTAATCAAATCACGGGGGGGGGGGCGCGAGAGCTGAGCCGGGAGGCGAAAAAGAGGCCGCGATCGCGAATCGAAAAGGCCCGCGGCTGGGGGATGCAAATGAATCACGGTCGCGAGTGATTGGCGGAGCAGCGCGCGCGCCTATATGATGTTCGACGCTCGCCCGCAGACTGATTACGCAGGCAGAAACTGACGAATGCTTTCGGGGGAAATAGCTGCGGGACGGTAATTGATTCCGGCGCGCGGCGCGGCGTCGCGCAACACGCCGATGCGGCGACGGCTCCGGGCCGTAAGTCGGTTGGATCGCGAGGCCGATTGGAAGAGATCGCGGAATTGAGCGACGGCTGGATTTTTTTTAGATGGAGATGACAGTGGGGTTTTTTTTTAAAGTCAGGTTTTAGGTGTTTATTAGGTTTAACTTCTAGGATTGTTTTAATTTTATTATTTTAATGGATTTTAATTTTGATTTCATTTTTAATTCTTGGTAAATAGAACGTATGTAAATGCATGTATTATTATGAATCATAATTAAATCACTGACTGTGAGATAAGTTCATAATTGAGTTATTCGCATAATCAAGAATTGCCAAGTCATTATTAATTGCTACCAAATACCAACGATTTAAATTTTCGTCTTTGGCAATATTAAAAGCAAAACATCGTTATTACTACAAACAATAATGCACTAATCTAATACGACTAAATGCACCAAATATCAGGAATTTTATTCGAAAATTAGCCGCACAAATCAAAAGCCGCACGTTCAAAAACGACGATTACCATCTAATCAACCAGCATCTAACCCAAGCAGATAACAGAGCAATTCTCCACAATTAGGGGGGGGGGGGGGGGGCGATACGGGTCGGGGCATGTGGGTCAACGTCCTCCGTCGAAAAGCAGCGGCGAAAACCTGCCGAACGCAAATCCGCCCCCTGCGCCCCATAAATTATCGAGTGCGCAACGACTCGGCGACAAGCGCACTTATGATAATTCGCCGCCGGTAATAAAAGTTTTAGGAGCCTCGCGTCAGCTGTCAGATACGATCTATAAACAATGGGAAAAGCAGACCGCCCCCCCCCACCCGCGAGCCATCGGCGCGCGGCTGAATATCAATTAACGCTTCGTAACCCGCTCCGGGCGGGCATTAACAACGTTACAAAATTATGACGGAACCGAGGAGAGGGGGGGGGGGAGAGAAAGAGAGAGAGAGAGAGAGAGAGAGAGGCCTGCTATTAACTTACGCTTGATTAAACATTCGTGCGTGCAGGCGCGGTAACTTATACATATTTATACGCGGCATCAATATTCAAATCCAGTTTAGCTGCGCTTAGGAATTATTTAATTGCGCATCGATCCGCGGACGAGTAAATATTTGCGGGGACTTATTTAAGCGGCGGCTGGCTTTTGCATGGCGGATGCGGAAGTGATGAATGGAAAGTAAGTTATTAATTACGGGAAACTGAATTGCGCCGGGGGGAGGAGGGGCGAGGAGGCAATGTTCTCGCGTGTTTGCAGGCCGTCGTTTGATTGAGCGAATATATAGCGGAGCTCGCGGAATTGTGTGAGATGCTCCGGGGTTTTTGTCGATGATTCTCTCGTTGATGCGGGGAAAATTGAATTACGGCTAGTGGATCGTTGCGCTGTTTTGTTATTCATTATAAAACTGGTGAAGTGGCGCAATTACTGGGAAAATATTTAGAATCGATGCAACGGTTCATATTTTAGTTATCGGCATCCTAGAATTCAGCCTTTATTCAAGATTGACTGCCGTTAATTCGATACGGGATAAATTAAACGAAATGGTACTGCTCTGCATTATTGGCAGTAATACGTCTAACTTTTAAAACGAATTTCTCGGAAGTACAAAATAGGAATGTAGTTCACTGTAATTGATAATCAACCGCACGAAGCTATATTTGAATTAATCGGAAAAATAAAAGAAAATAGATCATTCAATAAAGTTCTTTCTAAAATTATCCCTGCTTCAATTTTGCTGCTGACCTCTCCTTACTTCTTAGAAAGAATTCCTTAAAAAATCAAGTTCACAACAAAAATGGACTCCAAAGTCGTCTACCCCCAAAAATCCCACCCACAGCCGTGTCTCCATCGATGCTCCTTCGGAAATTCGGGTCCGCCGGAGTAAGAAGCCGAGTAAACTCGGGCGGTCGGGTTTGCGCAACTCGGCAAAGCCGCGTTGCCCCGGCGCCAAAAGCAATATTTGCCCGGCGCCTAATCTGCGAGAGGATGCGCCGGGGGAGATCATTAGATTTTCTTCGGGAGATCATAAATATGCAATTACCGCTGCCGCCGCTGCGAAACGCTTCGGGTATTATGGACTGACCCCCGCCGGTGGTCGAGTTGGCGCTGTTTCCGAAGAATTGGTTGATACTGCGGACGGTGAATTAAGAGCCCGGAAAAGCTGATTCAATCAGCAACTATTTTGGAGAAATGCAAAAGGCCTCTTTGGGTTTTGTACTTAAATTATTGGCTCTCTGGACATACTGCTGTGAAGCGAATCAGAAACACGAGGGATTTGATTCTTGATAGATTTAGTAATTATTATACTACCTGACTTCGCGGATTAATTATATCATCATGAATTATACATATCCTAAATGCGGTATATCATGATTAGCTGCACTGCAGGGGTTTCCCCCGAAGAACCCCCCCACTTCGGCATCCCGGATCTTCGAAGGAAACTCCGCATCATCGCCCCCCTCCACCGACACCTACGAATCTTCAATTCCCAATCGAAAACTCTCACCTTTGTCGGCTCGAAAAGCTCTCCTATTCGGCTCCGGAAGCATCGGGCGGAGCGGAAACTGACGCGCGCGCGCTTCTCCCGCAATCCCCGCGGGCTCTTCCGCGTCGCCGGCAGAGCAGACGATGATGCCACTCGGTGCGTATAAGGCGGAGAGAGAGAGGGAGAGAGAGCCCAGCCATTCAAACTTGCCGAGGGCTTTGATAAACAGGGACGCTCTCAGCTGTTTAGCCTGGATTGAGAGCGCGAGAAGTGGATGCGCGCGCGAGCGTTCAATCCTAGGCGGTGGAGCCCGAGATTTAAGGAGATTTACTTTGTCGCGTTTGCCGGCAAGCTAAACGACGCTGTTGGCGAGAGAAGGACTGCTTTATCGCTTGGGATTTGGCGATGAAGATTTCTTCGTTTTCGAGGGAGTTTTTAGGGTCGAAAATTGAGTTCATCGAGTTATAGTGGATTTTTACTCCAAAGTAGTTGTTTTTAATGTTATATTATATACATAGTTGAAGTGGATTAAAATACTTCCTCGAAATCCATGACGTGAATCAAATGATAGTAACTAAATCTATTGGACAGTACTTGTTTTTAAACACAGGCGACAGCATCGTTTTTTGGTTCATGTTTCCAAGCGGAGAAAGTTTTAATTTCAAAAACCGCTTCCAATTAGTTTTCTGCTTACTTTACCAAACAAAATTTCCTGTTAGAAATTAACAATAATGTATAAAATAGAAATGTAATCCACCCTTTAGTTTACAGTCCATAAACATTAAAAAAATTACTACATCAAAAACTCAAAAGAAACTCTTAAAATAAGAAACACACAAAAGTCTCCATCCAACAAGAAAATTAAGCATGACACCGGCATACACAAACGAATCCATCCCAAATAAAAGCCCATTGCACCTCCTTAATCTGAAATGCATGCCGGGGCACTTCATCGCGCCGTTTTTCCCCGCAAAAACTAATGCACTCGAGAGCCGCTCCTCCGGCCTCGCGGGGCAAAGTATTAAACGCTCGAAAAGACCTCTCTCCAGCTCGGAAAGAACGAAGGAGCCTGATTTAGGGCCAATAAAGCGGCCTAATAAACAACGCGGAAACATCCTCTCTCGCAGCGGGGGGTGTTTTTTTTCTTCCCGCGTGCGTTATTATTCTCTCCTCCCCCGTCGGCGTTTGTTGTCTCGGGCGGAGTGCAGGCTTCGCCGGGGGTAAATGGGATTCGCGCACTTCAGCGGCCGACGGCCCCTCTCCTCCTCCCTTTGACGCGAGGCGCCAGCCGAGAGATGTGTATACGTGAGAGAGCCGCCCCGCGAGAGAGAGCCGAGGGATTTTCGGGCCAAAGGTGAACGCTTCGAAGAGACGATTCGACAGGCTTTCTCGACGGCGGCTCGCTGATTGTTTTTTGAGTGCGCCCTCTCGCGCGATCGAGCGGAATTAGCGGAGAGGAAATGCGAATGGAGGAGGTATAGGTGTATTTTTATGTGGGGTTGAGGGTGAGGGAGATAAAAAGGAATTCTTTGAACGTGTTTTATCGTGTACGGCTCGGCGGCGTCGTAATAAGTGAACGTAGGTAAAAAGGGGTGAAATCAATTTTAGACGTGGAATTTATTTAGACAAGGATACATTTTTAAATAGGATTCTTATTTTTTTAGAATCTATGAATAATTTGAAATTATATTTTAACTTTTATTTTAACTTTTATTCTACTTTTTCTTTATTTATATCCGTTATTTGATAACGTTATTTGAAACACTTTATATCGTTATGATTTATATTTATTTTCATAAGCTTTTATAAAATCATAGATATCTAATTTTGTTCTTATTTCTTCAAAAAAAGGTCATGAAAAATAGGAATATCCGATCATCTTCATAAAACCAGTTAACCACAACATTTTAGTTTAAATTGACGTCTTCAATAAAAGTTTATTACATCGCAAATTCAAAATTTATTCGTCGCAATGGACAGCTGATTGCAAAAAGTCGAAAATAATGTACTGAAATTATTTTGAAAAAATAAAAATTAAACAAGCGCACTATGATTAACCCGTGATTTCAAGTAATAAAAGCAACAAACACGCGCAACAATTCGCATTTCAACCGAAAATAAACTCGTAAATAAAAGCCCTCCACAGTGAATACCCTCGGCCCGGCGACAGATAAAATTTACGGAAAATGCGTATATAAACTCGAAATATATTTCATAAGCGTAAAACGCGATCGCACCCCTTTTCCGGGGGGTGGCCCCTCGAAAAAAAAAAAAGGAAACTCGCGCCGCCTCGCTCTTTTGAATTCGCCGAATTTCGCGATGCCAATCTCGCGGTGCTAATGAAACACTCTCGTTAATTTAACGCGTCGACCTTTCACGGCTTTTCGTTACATTTCAAAAATGACGAAACATAAGCTATCCTTTTATGATACGGCGGGCGGGAAAGTATGGCGGCGATTTTTCCTTTGATTTCCGGCTTTGAAAAAGCGGAATAAAACGACCTGATGCTTCGGTAAATGGATAAATATTATATCATTGTAATTACGCATTTTAAATTAAATTACGGATTACGGTGAAAATAATAATTTGCTAATGAGAAGCTTAGTTCTTGTTGAGCATAGCTTTACGCATTTAAAATAAATGAATATTTTATTAATTAAACAATTCACTTAAAGCAGAATAGTCCTGATTACATTTTTATTAATTTTTTTTTCTTCACTACTGACCATTGTTTCACTTTTATTCATTTATCATAATTACCTTAAATTTCAATTATTAATTATTATACCTTTAAGGGCCAAAAGTTTTTCAGTTGAGCTTAGAAAATTTTATTGTTTATTGAAAAGTACGCACGAATTCTTTACAAAAATTAATTTTCTCAATAATATCTTTTCAAATATCTTAATCGAATAAATAAAACATCTCGCCGTAAAAAAAAAACAAAAAAAATTAATCAATCCATTCGCTCCAACAACTGCACACAAACCTTCGCCACCCTTAAAAGCAGCGCATTCAAACCGAAGACAAAGGGAATCGCTAAAAAATTAGCCGTCTCCGACAAAAAAAAAAAACAAAAAAAAAACCCCGCGAGGGCCACTCCTCGCCGTTTCTCTAAAACTCCGCGAATAAGAATCGCGACAAGAAGGCGCGAGTTCGAGCAGACACGACTGCCGTTGCTGCTGCTGCCGCCGCGCTCAAAAAAGAAGCAGCAGCAGTCTTTTGAAAGACGCCTCGGCGTGTAATAACGGCGTCGTCGTCGTCGTCGTCGTCGTCGGCGGCGGCGAGCCCTCGGCGCTTCTTATTAAAAGGCTCAGGTGGCACTTTGGGGAGGGAGGAGGGGGGGGGGAGGACAACCCCCGTCGGAGCGTGCGTCGCTGATAAATAAAAGATAACGCCGGCGCACTTGCGTAGATGCTGCTTTTATATCTCGGGCGGGCGGGCGCGCGGCGTCTTATGCATTTTTCTTGTGTTTGTCTCGGGTGACGCGGAAAATTATCTGCGAGCGCAGCCTGCATTATTCAGCCGGGGCAGGCGGGAAGGTAGGCGAGGGAAATTATTTGACAAGGGCTTACGAGGACTTGTAATTGGAGGATTGGCTGCTTTTTTTATCTTTTTTTTTTTTTTTTTTGTAGATGTATTGCCGGTGAGTTAGTAGTGTATTTTTGAACGCTAAGCTCGATGGTTAAAACTGGTTTTTTGTTGTAAAAGCGTTATTTAATCTCACGCTTAGAATGGGAAAATAATGATCTGTTAACTAAAAATTTCAAAGCGAAAAAAATAACAACTTTTATAACACGTTGATTTGTTATACATGTACTTTTTGAAAGTTGGAAAATTAATACATTAAAGAATTTTATTGAGCTATAAAAGATAAAAGATATATTAAAGTTCTTTACTAGTTTAACAAGCCTGCCGTATTTTTACTTTTACTACATTTCATACTTTCATGCTTTTGCTAAATTATTACAAGCAGATATAGAAACGTTCTTTTGTTAAAAAATTAGCCATTATTTTTCTCCGCGCCCCAGACAAACATCCTTTACGCCCCACTGACCAAATAAAGCAAAAAGAAGCCAAATCCAAGAAAAGTATTCCACCCGAGATTAGCCATTAGTCGTCGATCGCAATAAAAATGCTCGGAAAAAGAGCTCCGGAGGCGCATCGTCTCTTAAGCCGCGCAATTTCTATTTTCAATAAGTGGGAGAGCCGCACACAGTGCGTTGAATGCCGGCCCCGACTATATCCACCGACTCTCGACGTACGAATTCGGGGGCCGAAGTGAACGGAGAATTTCCGGGAGGGAGTATCTAAGCAGCGTCGCCGTCTGTACACACAGACTGCGCTCTTATCCGGCTCTTTCTTCCTCTCTCTCCGCTTTTTCGGCTCCTGCACTTGACAGTCGGTCCGCTTGTACAACGACGACGACGACGACGACGACGAGGACTTTATCGTCGATGAATTGCCCACTTATTCCCGCTCCCTGAGTTTTATTCCCCGGGTAAAATGTTATTTCATTCTTTAATTGAGCCCGCGGCGGCCGCGCGCCGATGCGATTTTTTTTACCGGGGTTTCGTGCGCCGTCGGTTTTTTTTTTTTTTTTATGGAGATGAGAGGTAGGGACTAATTGAATCGCTGCTTTTTAGTTGTCGCGGCTGCCGAGATTAATGGCTATTTTCAGTTGCAGGGGTAGCAGTTTTTAGATTACGGCCGGGGGGGATTAGCGAATTTATTGGCTTGTTTAACAATCTGAATTCGATAAAGGAGGTGGCAGGAAAGAATGAGCTTTTTAGATTTCTTGCCTTTTTCAGTCCGGTTATTTTCGTAGGAAAATAGAAAAATTTAGGAAGTCTATTAAATTTTTTAAGAGATGCAAAATAAAAATAAAAGAGTCTTGTTTAACTTACATATTTTCTTACTTATTTTAGTCAAGTTCGCAATAATAAAATGTTATTAATGATTACAAATAATAGATTCGCTACTGAATGCGTTAAAGTGTTGGAAAATATTAATAAATATGTCTACGCCTCTTGATTATTTCCAAGTTTTAGTTTGCGATAAAAGACTTGGCAACAAAGAAACTTTATTATTTGCTATCCTTTTATTTTCACCTCGCTCAACTTATTACTTAAAATAATAGAATTCGCAGAAATCCTTTTAAGTTTAATTTACTGAAATTACAGTTTTACAAGTAAACTAAATAAAACTAATTTAAAAATTTTAATTTACGCAGCGAACCGTCCGTAAAATAAGATAAAAACTTTCAACCTCCCAGAAAAAAATTCCAACTACAATTAATATCTTTACTCTTTAAACTCATGCCCCGGCCAGTGGCAACAGAGAATTTTTCAACCAGTCCAGAATAATCCGAAATTTATTCATGAATTTAATTTATTCATTCGCCTCCCCGCCGAAAAATTCGCACGCCGAGAAATCACAGCTTTCCCTCGCCTCCCCGAAAACAAAGCTCGCGGGCCCAAAAAATCTAGGCCGCCCGCTCCGTTTTTTTTTTTTAATAAACCATCCGAAATTCCCAGCGAAGCGACTCGCAAAATCCTCAGCCGCCGAGAGCAGCGAATTCATCGATAACAACAAATACTTTCAAGAGCCCTAAATATTCATCCCTCAATTGTCAGCGCGGCCAACGAGGCGCCGAAATTCAGAGAGAGCCGGAGAGAGCCCGCTAAATATTTCATCCGCTCGCGCCGGATATCCCACGCCTGCACGCGCGAAATATCTTTTGTGCGCTCGCCGGGCGCAGCCCCGGCTCGGTTATTAAATTTCGACTGCCGCGCAGTTCATCAAATTTCGGCCCCGGTGCCACCGGGCGGGGGGGGGGGGGGCTAAACGCGAGTTTGTAAATTCGTTATTAACCCGTTTTGCGCGCGGGGCGGCAAAGGCCGATTCTTGACGCCGCGGTTAATTAGCCGGAATTTCCGAGCCGCGATGGGCGATAAAGGGGAGATGCGGAGGCGAGTTTCGCTCGGCGCGGCGGAGGCCGCCGCTGCTTTTCTTTAATTCAGCCGGGAGTCGGTTCTCGCGTAAAGTGCAGGACGCGGTGTTTTGTGGATTAAAAATTGAGCGTCCGCCGTATAATGCGGGCTGGGAATATTGATAAGAGGCGCGATCTTTTATTGTGGAGATAAATATAGCAAAATCTATTTTACTGAAATGGATTTCTTATAATAGTTAGTTTTGCAGTTTTTATCTTCTGCATTATCCATTGTTTTTTCGCAGTTTTTATTGCCTTTCAAGATAAAAATGGCACTAAATTTGTACTCTGGCCAAAATCTTGATTTATTAAAATTTCATGCATTTAAATTTATTAATATACTTAAATTGTCATTAAACAATGGCTACATCAAGAAAAAGTATTTTTAATAACGAACAATTCCATTATTATAATATATTGTTAATTATCAGTCCCGAGAACATCCTAATTAGAACGAGATCGTTAATGAGTATTTACTCTATATACTCTCTCTATACATCACATTTACTCCTTCCTCGCATTAGCCAATTTCGTCGTTTATTGAAATTAATGAGCGGAGGCACATTGAAGGCGTGACTTTAAAACGAGTTTACAAAAATAAGAGGCGAAAACGAATTCGATCGATGGTCTTCCTTAATTGTTCCTTAAACAAATGAATTTAATTGTGTCAAAAGTTCAAAAAGTCAATGTAAGTTAATATTTAAAATAAAAATAATGCATTTAAAAATGTAAAGCTTGAGAATATAAAGAAGATGTAAAAAAATGTAAAGCAATAATTCTATTCTTTTTCTAATTTATTACAAAACTGACGAAATCTTTATAATTTAAAACTAAGAAAATTTAGATGAAAAATTGAAAAGACCTTTCATTTCACTTCAATTATAGCGAGAAATTAAGAAAGTTTAGCCGAAGAAAGTTACAATAAGACGAAGCCCATCAAAATTGATCATTACATTCGGCGACAGAAGAAGAAGCAGAAGAAGCAGTACATGAACTAACTACCGGCGAGCGAGCAAAATCGAAAAGAGAGGAAGAAAGGAAAAGAGGAAAAAAAAAATAATACCGGGACGCTCGTGAATTCGACGACTTTTACGAGTCTCGCGAGAATTGAACGAAATTTCGAGCGATTCCCCATTCTAGAGAGATAACAAAAAGTTTAAATTTCACTCGGATTTATGAAAAAAAAAGAGAAGAAACGACAGAGCTGCAGTCCGCCATCTCAATTAAGCTGTTATCGCGGAAAAACTTATTTTATTATATCGCATCGCTTTTGCGCGTGAAAAAAACCAATACTGATAGGACTTTTGTTCAAAAAACTTTGAATGTTTTTTGAAATTTACCATTCTTGTTTTGTAATGCTTATTGACAGTATACTTTTAAAATCTAACTCATTATTAAACTATAATTATTCTGAATAATTTCTAATTAATTGTGGTTGATAACTATACATTTTGCAAGATTTAAAAAGAGTTTTTTAAAATGTAAAACACAAGAACTAATAAAGCATTTAAAATTTTAAAGAAATTCATAAACCTTGAGCTGTTAAAATGCCAAACTATTTTAAAATATTACTTGCAAAAACAATTTTCTGTTTCATAGAGTAACGGCAAAATTTTAATAATTTTAGGAAAATTTAATAAATAATTTTCTATTACATTTCATGTGTCAAAGATTCAACATTTTATAAAAAAGATATTTAGTATAATCTCTACGCAACCAACGTATCTCTCCATCTCTCCACCTGCCATTTTAACAATAACCCAAACTCCGAAAAAATAAGGTCCAAAAAAACAGAAATCTCCCAGATACAAATATCTAAACTTGATTAGAACGGCGCACTTTCCTCCCTCTCATCGCCCGAAGTCCATTTATCGAAGCCCGACGACGACCATAAAGAGCTCGAGCAAACAGCTCAATTGTAAAGCGTCCGCTTTCGGAAAATCAGAAAAGAAAAAAAAAGAAACAATACGGCGCGAATTCGGCCTTTACGAGTCCCCCGAGGGGTCAGAGAATAACGTAAGATTTTCGAGATAACGAGAAATTCGGCGGCCGAATTTCCCGCAGGATTTAAACCGGCTGCCTGAGTGTGTGCTTGCATATATAGCAAAGGGACCCGAGACGGGGAACCTTGAAAAATTCAAGGTTCGTCGAGATATTAAACTTCGATGTTCCTTGGCTTTCTTTTTTTCTTTTTTTTTATCGCGCGCAAAGCGAGGGCCTCTTATACAGTTTTTACTCTTCATTTGCATTTTAATGGCGCGCGATTCTGGCGATTTGAAAGTTGATTGAATTTTACGGTGTATTATGCGAGCCGTTTTCTAGCGTTGAAAGTAAGGGCGGGAGATTGTAGTTTATTTAAGCGGTCGTGATATGAGTTAATATGAATTTTATTGGGCTTTGAATCGTGGGGATAATAATTTTAAGAGAAGTACAAATATTCAAAATCATTTTTAAGTAATTGATATATTTAGTCTATTACTTGGAGATTATTAGACTTTGAAAAAGTATTTTTCAAGTTAAAAAATAAAAAATATGAATATTATGGTTGTTATTCAGAAATTAAAGCTGCTATTTTGTACGTTTTATATTACCTGAAGATTGATAGTTCAACGAATTTAAAAATTAAATATAGTTTCAACATTGAAATTAAACGAAATACTCAACTTTACCAGTGAATCAATCTTCAATTCTAAAAAACTTCGCTTTACTTCACATTCGGTGAAGTTGACGCTTTTTCTTGCGAGATTAACAAAAAACCAAGTAGAACTTACCAAGTTCCGGACCGCAGACCCGCGGTATAACTTCGAGGATGGGACTGCATGACGGGTCGCTGAAGCACAACTTCCTCGCGTACAGACAGTTCAGTATCGTCACCGTCTTGTCCGATCCTGAAACCAGAAAAACACGCGGTAAGTCAGATTTTGTCTCACTTCTACAGCAGGTGTCGGAATATTTAATGACTGAAAATACGTTATCGGAATATTTAATGCAAACTACCTTTCTAGGTTTTCTTAAATGCTGCTGATAAGAGCCTGCTAAACCTTTCGCCGTAACGCATTTGTATATTTCAGCCGTTTAAAATTTTAATCGCCGGGGAATAAAAATTTTGCACTTCGCTGCAAAGCTAAAGCTTAATGGAATACTTAACGAAGTCATAAAGCGAACCGAAACTACTACTGAAGATGTTTTAATCCGTGTTTAAGTAAAGAACTGCTTTCTCACGGCTTCTTCTCTCGCGGGTATAAAAAACAAAAAGGCGATTCTTTCTCCGGAGGAAGATAAGCCCCCTAAAGCAAACCATCGTCTTATAAATTGTTCCGCCCTTTTGAGCGCAATTTGGAAACTCCTGGAAAACTAGTCCGTAAACGCGATTAGACAAACAAGCGCGAAGTGCCCGAAGATTATCGGATAACTCTTAACAGTTTCCAAATGGCCTAAAATCGATTGTTGATTGTTATTATTAACTTGGATTATCAGTTCGCTAAGATCAAATGTATCTAAATGCACTTCAAAATGATCGATTAAAATGCATCCGGATCATTTATCGAGTGTATTTATGGTATGTAATTTCTTGGAAATTTTAAAATCTATTTTAGATTGTATTTTTAAATAAATGTAGATTAATCGATAATACTACATTTTGAATTGGACCGTTTTAGCTCTTGTTTCGGAAGCAGAAATTGAGAGCTATTTTTAAGATTTATTTCCACTTCAGTCTTATTACTCCATCGTGTTAAAAAAACTCGTTAAAAAAAATAAAATTACTTGAGCTTCTTGTAGACTTAAAATTACTTCTTTTATGTAATAAAAAATAAGGAAAATTTACACAGTAAACGAACATTAAAACGCAGTTATAATAAAATTTCTTTTTACTTGAAGAAACATTTTAAAAAGTTTCACAAACACAATTTAACCTTAAATCCGTTTAAAAATTGTTTAAACTACCGTAATAAAGTAAAAAATTTAAATTGTTTCCGTAAATAAAGTATTAACCCAAAAATCACCTTCCCGTGCATTACTCCGCCATTCAATTTATTTCCAAAGTTTCCAGCTTGCAAATCGGCAATCCCTCACCAATTTATGCATCCCCATTAAAATCACTCCCGAACGACCATCAAAAGCCCTCCTCGTAACCTCATCCTCGAGAGTCATAATTGTCGTCCAGCTCCCAGACCAAACCTCACTCTCGGCTCTCCGCTGCGACCAATCGGTCACTCAAGACTGTCCTTCTCGCGCAATTAATTACCGGCCGGCCCGTAAACTCCCTTTTTACGCGCATTTTAAACGCCGCGAGGACTCGATTGAAATCGACGGCCTCGTTAGCCTTTCCCCTTTTTTCTCGCCTCCGTCGCCTCGCCGATTTTATTCCTTCGCCTGCCGTTTACTGCCCGACCGAGCCGAGGATCTCCACAATGGGCCGATTGTTTTGTATTTTAAAGGAGGCCCGATTAATCGCAGCTCGATATTTATTGTCTCCTGCGGCGGAGGATTGCCTTTCTTTAGAAGACGAGAGGAATTATGTGGGCCCTTGGCTATTATTTTTAAATTAATAGAAATCACCGGGGGTGAGGGGTGCTTAAATAATCTTTACTTGAGAATTCTTTAGAATATATTTGAAAAGCCTTTTTATAACCGATAATTATATAATGAATTGATTTTCTTTTAATTGGGAAAAATAATTTGAGTAATTTTATTATAAAATGTTAAAAAGGACGACTTTTTTGTCCTTCTAATTTTTATTTGATGTGAAAAATGAAAAAATTTACAAAGATATTACGTTTGTAACTTTGGAAAAAAGTAAAAAATGGAGAGAATGCTTTTTCTCGTAAAAATAAGAAAAATAATCTTGAATAAAATTTTATTAACTTTAATTTAAACTATTGGAAATTGTAAGTTTATTGGCATAAAACAATTACACATTTATTTACTTTTCATTGAAATATTTTAGTCCTTTAGCTTTTTCAGACAGCCGCTAGAAATACGGTGCCGATAAAATTTTTATAGTTTTCAACTACCATTTTTTCGGTTTTGACGTGTAACATTTGTCCTTTTCAGTATTGAGAAAACAGTCGCGATGCTTTTTATGAACTATGTATAGCAAGCATAAAAGGTAACGTATTCGAGTACTCATGACGCTAAAAAAATACGAAATATATTTCTTGACTAAAAAAAACTTCAACGATCGTTTAGCATCTGCTCTAATAAAGCAATAATGTCATAAAGTGGCAAGATTGTAATTTTTTATTATCCTGGGTATCACTTTTCTAGTTCGTTAAAGAATTCTGTTTCTGTGCCCACTTAGATTACTTATCTGTATAAAAGTCACGGAATTATTTCTCCTTCGGTTTATTTTGACGCTTGGCTACTGTCACGAACCGATTGAAAAAATTTCCTGACCGAGTTACAATCTAATATCTATAAGTACTGCCAATTAAATTGATGTGCTTATCTTTAATACTTAAAGTTTTTTGTTTTTTTTTTATCAAACCAAACGTTATCAGTCAGTTAGTTTATTAGTAACTTGTTTATTACCCGATTATTATTGTTATTATTAAGGCCGCCAACCATAGTGGATCATGCAGAGCTTACGCCCTTTTATCAATTGAGTTCGAAAGGTTGTAAATCTTTCAATATAAATTTGCTCCGAACGTTTTTCCTATAAAAACCACGGCAGAATAACCGTCAAAGAATCAAAGGAACGACACACTTCGAGCATCTGGTGCCAATTTTATTTTTATAAGACTCGAATGCTCGATATAAAATTTGTACTAAGTTAATTTGATTTAAATCGAGGTAGAACAAACTTTTTCTGCAATGAAGATCGACTTAAAATATTGAAATATAACACGGATGCTGTACATATAAATAAAAAATATAATTAAAATGTATTTTGATCAAAAATATGGTAACCTATAAAGAACCGTATTTTAACGTATATAGAGTGCTCATATATAACGGCGTCGTAGGCTGGTCATTCGTTCGAAACTTAGACTTGCCTCGAGGCGCTATCGCGCCTCTTGATTGATGTGCTTATTTCTAATACTTAAAGTTTTTTTCGTCAAACCAATAGTTATTAGTCAGTTGAATTAATATTTTAATCGCCAAAATTTATTTGCATTCCCAATTGATTCATTAAAACTCCTAAATAATATAGTTTCTGAAAAATACACTTCTGAGAACATTCACCCGATCTAAATTTTTTTGACAAAAGTTATTTTAGATTAAAGTGTCTTCTTTTAAAAAAAAACTCAATATAATCAGACTTAATTGTTTAAAAAGCTTTTCACCTAAAAATATGTACAAGAGAAAAGCGTCAAATAAATATCAACCACCTCGCGTGAATAATTAATCAGTTCGCCTAACAAATTTCCCGTTTCGTTTTAAATAAAGAACTCTCGCCGCTGGATTTTTTCGCTGGAATCGCAACCGCTGGTTAAGATTAACATCGTTCCATTTGCTCAAAAGCAATCGAAAGATTGTTCTAACCCCTCGAGGTGCACATCTGTGTGCGCGCGCGTGTAAAACAAAGCGGGACACGACAACTACGAGGAGCCGTTTGCATATTCGATTGCTCGATATATTGATTGACAATAGCGGCTCTCTCCTTCTACCTCGCACACACTCCGGCTTTATATATCGATTTTCACTTTTGCCACTTCTAGTCCGCGGCGGCGGCGGCGGCAAAGTGATAAGGCCGTTTGTATGCCGATCGTAAAATATTATCGATCACTTTCATCTTCTCCTCTTTTGTTGCCGGTAGAGAGAGAGAGAGAGAGAGGAGTTGATGCGCGCCCGTCGAGAGGGGAATTTTTTATTTTTACGATCTTCCAAGGGACATTACATTTGTGCCGGCTCCTATGTAAATTTCCGGCCGGCGTAAATTGTAAATAAATGCTGTGGCGGCTTCGTAATTGAATTACTTTTCGCTCGTTAAATCAGGTATAATTATTATCGATCATTCGCGGCTTATCCGTAATTTTTATAGGATTTTAAGCCCCGCCGGGCCTCGATGGATGTCGGCTAAAGTAGCTATTATGTTTTAGTTTTCATAAATTTCCGCGCGCCTTTGTGCGCTTTACGTGGCGCGTTTAGTTTTATGCATTTTTCCAGGGACGGCCGGGTGGCGCGTTTTCTTTGAAAAAGTCTAAAAGGGGGTTTTTAATTCCGATAATTAGCCGGGTTCGGAAGGGCAGCGAGACGAAGCTCATTAAATACGAACATCGCATCGGCAAAGCATCGGAATAAGTGCCGCCGTTCGTTAGTGCGGAACATAAAGTCGTAAAAAATGAAAGCGCAAATCTCGAAATACGCATCTCTAATCTTATTATCCCGCTCGCTCCTTTAAGCCTCGTCCGGGAAAAGGGTCTTAAACTCTTTGCCAGAGGCCGGAATGCGATTTGCGCATAAATATGCACTCGGATAAAAAGCGTCGAGATCCAATAACGGCCGAAACTCTCTCTTTCCCCTGAAATGCATTGTTAAAACATTTTCCCAACATCAAAGGAATCGCGTTTTCTGCTCTCCCGTTTGAGGGACCCGGATTTCGCGAAAAATAACGAAACATGAATTAATTAGAGACTGAAACAGTCGCTTGTCAGAGAACGTAATCATCCATTATTGTCGCTGCAGAGGACGTATTATCACTTGACATGTTTTACTTTTCTCTACGCCTTTCTTCCAAGTATTGTAATTAGTTATTTACGAAAATCTTGTATGTCTTTCGTTTCGCTATTTAATTTTTAAATTGGATCCAAAAGTCCTTTGTATTACAAAATAAACTATAAAGAACAAAACATTTTGATAAATTTCGTTTCTACCTGAAACATCGACAACTGTTTTACAGTTTCAAGAAGTAATCTCTAAGAGAAAAAAAAATACAAAATTCTATTTCGTTGATTCTCAAATTAATAAAACAAAACCAGTTCAATTATTTATATAAATCATCAGTTTTACCCAGATTCCCATTAAATTTCTGTATCGTATTAAATTTCAGATCGTCTATTACTTGATTAAACCGCGTGATAAAAATCATTGGTTACATGTACCCGGAAACGAGTTCCCGGGACGCGCCGCCCATTCAAAATGAAAATTCAATTAACGCTTTGGAAAAGCAGAGGTAATCCAGGTGCCGAGTCTAATCAGCTGTTATCTACTTGAAACTTCAGCTCCCTCCTCTCGCCGCGCTCTCGGCGAGCGCGAGGGAGAGAGAGAGAGAGAAACAGAGGGATGAGATATCGGGACGACGCCTCGGCTTTGGGGGATGTAGGAATTTCGGGGCCGAGGCGGGGGAATTACAGAAGCTATTTCCGATTGACCTACGATCGAAAGTGGGCCGCGCCGGAGAAAACAGAGAGAGAGACGCGCCGCTGAGTCTTGCGGAGCGGAGAGCGGCGAATCTACTTTTATACCCTCCAGGAACGAGCTCGTAAAATTTCTCTTCTTTATTTGTTCAATAAGTTTGTTTATGAAAAAAAAAAGTCGAGCGAAGTATTTTCAGAAATATCCGGTAAAATGCTGGAAGGTTTAAAATGTTGTCTTAAAGCGAAATTATGGGTGTTGGATAACTGGTGATTTTAAATCATTTGTGGGATCAAAGTATTATTGCATTGGTTGTTTAATAGTCATTTTGAAAAACGTACGAATTTAATAAAATACAATTTTTGGTGGGTATTTGGTAGATTGGAAACAGTAATTAAAATAAACAAATTGGCATAATTCGTCAACGTAAAAATGTCCAACATTTTACTGTTAGTTCAAATACGTCGGTAAACTGCAAGAATTGATGTATCCCAAGCCCAAGCCCTTTTAAAAGTTAAATTATCCCTGTAATCGCAAGCAAATTCTAAGCAGAGAATCCCAATACTTAACATTCGAAAGCGATCAATCATAATTTCCTTAACGTAGTCATCCAAAAATAGACTCGTCCGGAAAACTGAAAGGAACGATTCAAAATTCCCGGATGATTGATATAGAATTCCAAGCTCGTTGACGAATCAAGTCGAGTGTCTCAGCAGCTCCGAGCCGCTGCCGAGATCAAAAGGGGGAATGGAAAAAGCGAGCTGCAAGGAGGAGGAAAAACGGAGGGTAAGTGCGAGGTCACCTGTCGCGATCGATCCGTCAGGTATTCGTTACCCTCCCCCACCCCCTCTCCACGCTCTCCTTTTTCATTCATTTTTTCGAATTGCGTTTCCCGCTCCCCCCTTTTTGATCTCTATTATATCGGACGCTCGCTGAAGCGCGTCTCTTTAAGATTCATGAGATTCCAGAAAGTGTACCTCTTGCGAAAGTTTTGCTTGCTCGGGAATTGGCCTCTCTCCCCTTTGTGGGGCGCGCGGCGATGCAAATTGCAGGTGAGAGGAAAAAAATGTTTTTATTCGCATTTAATTTTTTTCCAACGCGAAGCTTTATTCCATTGTGTTACGTTGCTCTCTGCCGTCGGGCCGAATATTTTCCGCTCGTTTGCTTTGCATCGCGACGCGTGAATATGCGACGATTCGCTTTCTTTGATACCTGCTGCACTTTCTTTATACTTTGAGAGGATCTGCTCGTGAGATTTAATGCAGTTTTGAATATATGTGCATATTTACATATCTGAACGGTTCTAATAGTGGCAATTGCTGTATTCTTTAACATATTTATTTCCATTTAAAAATCAATGAAACAGACTGTTCCTAAAATATCTGTTTCTGAAATTTGATAATTGTATTTATACTGACTTTTGAATTTCGCAAATTATTAAACTTCAAAACGTCACGATCCAACGCAATCACAAAAACGTTTTCCAGCCCTTCAAAAATTCACCCGAATCTGCAAATATTTAAAAAAAAGAAAAAAAGATCCACGAAAAAACCCGTCATTCCTAAACAATCGTAGTCCAAATTCCCTTCCCGCCGCAATGCGCGCTGCATCGATCAGTAACGAATTTCCGCCGTCCCGAAATATTCGGGCTTCGTTACGCGTCGTCGCGGGTCATAATCAGCGATCGCGGCCCTTTGGAAAATCCGCGGCCGCCGTTATAATGAAATCGGCCGCAATCAGGCGGCCCCGATAATTCGGGCTTTTTGCGCGCGGCGGTATACATTATAGCTCTGTGGGCAAGTGCCTCGTTTGCGACCAATATTGTCGTTTATGTTTTCGACTCGCGTTAAGTCTGCTCGGGAAAAATGGAGAGGTGCGTTATTGGTAGTTTGTTTTTTTTTCGTGCGGTGACGAATTAACGCGGGGCTCGGTGACAATTACCTGCTGCTTTGAATGTTTTGAAACACTTCAGGGGAGGAACGTATCGGGGATAGGTTGGCATTGATTTTTATTTGGGTGTGCTGGAATTTGGTGAATTAGTAAGATACATTTATTAATAACTTCATCGAATAGTGGGGAAAGTGAAACTGTGAAAAATAATAAGATAACCACGCATTTGTAACTGCAAAGTAAAGTCTGTAATTTTGTTTAGTTTGAATCGTTTTAAATTATGTTTAAACAGCATCGATAATATAAAGAGCAGTAATTAGTTCAGTTGTTTATGGCATGTAGGTTTATACGTACAACCGTTTCCATCGGTCTAGCTTCCAAGGCAAGACTGCTCGAGGGCAAGAGTTTGAATCCGTCCATCAGTTCATAAATGTTTGTAAATATGGCACAAAATTAATTTTGCAATTCAATTAATTTCAATTAATTTGAGGTTAAAGGTTAATATTAATAATCTCACTGTCCAATAATAAATTAAAGTTTTGTTATATTTATGTTTCGTAGTTTTAAATAAATATCCATGTAAATTACACAAAAAATCGTGTTTCATCCTTTTAGACTAGTTAGCTTATTAATAACCTTCAAATCAACGTAACTCTGAAAAGAAACTAGCGACTCTTCGTTCCTCGAAGCAAAATTGTTTACAACGAAAATGAATATATCCGGGATGCAGGAGGAGCGCCGAAAACCGCGGTCGAATCAAGCCCGACTCGCTAAAAAAAATCGCGGCCCTCGAGAAGCCAATTAGCGATACTTGCCCTCCCCTCTCCCCTCCCCACCTTCCCTCGGAAAAACCTCGCGAACTAACAACCGAAGTAGCTCGCGGAAACAAGAAAAGCTCAGCGGCCGATCTTCTTACGGCTCGAGTTCGATTCCCGGAACTCTTTTCACGAGAGAGAAAGAGGGAAAGAGAGAGAGACTTGTGTCTCCCGATTGTCGAAGGGAGCCGGGTAATTGCGTTTCTCACTTACGGGCCGAAGTTCGATGACGATACGCGAAAGCAAGAGAGAGGAGAAAGAGAGAGAGACGAACTGCCTACGAGAGGTAATGCGATTCCACGCGGCAAAAGAGGAAATCCAATAGGGCGGAGGAATCATCTCAAAGTGCCGGACTTGTCGTTTTCCCTCCTTCCTTCGCCCTTCTTCTTTTGTCCCCCCCCCCCCCCC
>UCOL01002326.1:0-26614 GCA_900474335.1 Ormyrus nitidulus
AAACCATTTATTCTTGTTCCTGACACCTTAAAATACAATTATAACAGGTTTTTCGAATAACTCCAAAAATTACTATCACAAAGCTTCCTCTAGGAGAAATCAATACAAAAAAAGCTCATAGAGTTCGAAGAATGCGCTTGATTAAAATTCTCGTTGAAAATAAATACTCGTTATTGCGCATATTATATAGCATTTTTTCATTGTTTCTAAACTTCATCATTCCAAATATCAGAATCCAAACAGATTAAACAATTAGATTTGTTTAAAATGAAATTAATTTTTACACTTACCAAGAGAGGCTTACTTGTTTGAGTCATGGATTTGGTTGAAACCTTGGGGTATATTTTCTAATGTTAAACTACGAAAGAAGCCACATGTGTTCGGCCTAACGCTCGTTTTTCAAAAGTTATGAGCCGTTTTAGCGAAAAGCTAAGAAAAATCAATTACATATAACTTTCCAACCGTTAATTGTAGAGTATTTTAACTAGAGAAAAAAGACATCCAGAAATCTTTATTTGTTCAAAAATTATAGCTAAATAAAAGTTTATAATAAATGAAGCTAAAATTAGGTACGTCAATGAATTTTTGTGGATTTTTTTATACTACTTTAATCGTCATTTTTTGTTGGACCATAACTTTTGAACAAGTGAAGATTTTTGGATGCATTTTTTCTTTAATCGATAGGATTTTATGTCACCTTTCAAATAAGGTAAATGTCCCAATTTCTACTCATGTCCCAATTTCTACTCACTTCTATCTATTTATAAATAATATGAATAGATAAAGGGACATTTCGTTCTCTTAAGTGAGTAGAAATTGGGACATTCACCTTACCGAGAGTTAAAATACTCAACCATTAACAGTTGAAAATTTATATGTGAATGAACAAGAATCGATTTTTCTTAGCTTTTCGCTAAAAGAGTTCATAATTTTTGCAAAATCGAACGGTAGGCCAAACGCATGCGGCTTCCTTCATATTTTAACATTAAAAAACATATCCCACAGTTCGAACAAAATCCGTGACCCAAACAAGTGATACTCTCCTGGTTAGTTTAGTAATTAAATTAATCTCATGACACATCAAATTATCAGAAAACTAGCCAAAATTCTCGCTCGCTTCGCTCGCTCGTGATGATAAAACTTGATTATATATTATGTATAATGAAGAATATAATAAAATACTAAAAGTGCTGAGTCACGATTTCGAGGACCGGAGAAACAACAAATTAATATTAGGTAGATATCAATAAATAAACAAATACGATTGTCAGTTTTGGCGAGAACTTCGATAAATCAATTTTATTATACGTTATCATCATTTTACCAGAATAACAGAAGCGTCTTTATTTAGATTAATGGTACACAAATAAATGATATTTATCAGTGTCTGCTCATATCTAGTATTAACAGGGTTGTCCACTAGATGGTTCTGTTGAGAAAGCCCATAAGTTAAGCACTTGCAAACTTTCCCAACAAGTAAAAACTTGACTTATCATGAGTATAACGATTCTGCAAACAAGAAAAACATTGATCTATTTCAAATATTGTTAAGAAAGATGTGATAAGAAAGATCAAAATATTATGCATTTTTAATATTAAAATTTATCTGATTTTTAACTAAATTACATTTGACAATAATAATTCACTTAAAAATATAAAGCAGGATCCTTTTTTGAGGGTAACAATAATAGCAAAAGCTTTTATTTCCAACAATGGATGGTGCTTCAAATCATGATTAAAATTTATTAACTTTAGGCATATTATCGTTTTAGCGATTCATAAACAAATTGAAATTTATTCATTCAGGTATGTAATTTGTCAATTCCAGTTATCTGACAATATGTAATTCCACGCTCTGTGAAGTTTCAGAGTCGTGCTACAATATTAACGTCACAACAGGCTAAACTCTAGACAAAGTTTAATGACATCACTGTTACATAATATGTATTTGAAATTCAACCGGATTGATGTAATTCCAAGAAATTCAAATGTTTAATTGTTTTCATTCCTTTTTCGATTTGTAATTAATTAGTTAATTTGAAATTTGATTATTAATAAGTTTTTTATTGTAAGATTTAAAAGATAATTACTTTTAGAAAAAAGTCGAATAGAAAATTCACAGAGAACGATTACAATTCTTGTGTTTTCTATAACGAATCATGAAAATTAGCTATTAATTAGAAGGAAAAATGGTTCATAACTTAAATCAATGGTAATTTGGAGGAAAGACGTTACATTTATTTTCTGCAGACTTACAGGGATGAAAATAAGTAAAGTATAAAAGGAAAAACGCTTAAAAGAGTAAATATAGTTCAGAAATATATTTATACAAGACTCGTAAAGAAAATGTATTCAACAAATAAATCGTGACACCTGCAGTTAAAATAAAAAATGCTGTACTTTAACGAGACCTTCTTACATTGCGCTTACTTTATCATTTTACGATTCCTCCTTTATATTCAAAGAGAAGAAAAATTAAAAACCAGTTGGTTAACTTTTGATAAAGCTAAGAAACAAGTTATTTACTCGAATTTCGAAAAATAACAAACAGAAGTGAAATTTAAATTTCAAAACGATTTAAATATTAATTTTTCTAATTTTGTTTAAGAACAGAAGGATAACCAACCCGTAAAATTGAAGCTCTATTTGTGCTGAAATCATGTTAAATTATTAATCATAAATTTATCCGAAGCTGAATAATAATGAAACATGTTAAAAATACATTAAGTAAGTTTTGAAAGGTGAAAAGTGCAGTGCCCTCGCTGTCAAAAGGTTAAAGATGGATTATGCTACTCGGTAAACTGCATTGAAAAAAGTTTCTCTACAAAAGATAAATAACCTGCTTTGGTTTTACTTTTAATAAATTAACTTTGGCGAGTAAAATTAGGCAAGTAATGAAAGTTTAAAGTATTTACATTGCAGTGCATTGTGGATTAGACGTAAACAAATATAAATTTTATTGATAATTAAATCCAGTTAATGAAAAAGCTTTCATTGGATATTTTTATTTATACGAATGTTCCAATTAGAAAAACTATTACAATAAATGCGACATAAGCAGGAAATATCAAAAGATTAATATCAATAATTAAAAGTAAAAGCTTTTAAATTCAGATCCGCTTCCAAATAAATTACTCGATCAATATCAGGTCATTTTTAAGTGGAATTAAGTAAGAATGTAATTAATTGAAAATTTCTCTTTGATTAGGCAATAAAATTAAAAATTAATGTATTCTTTATTACTAATTTATAATCATTTCTTTCAAAAATATTTTTTTATTTTTACGTTGAGTGCCTGTTTCTGTTAAAAAGATAAACTAAATAATTCACATCTACTAATTTTTCACCAATATCACTTAAACATAGTTCGAACTGTCAAAAAACAATTATACTGCAGCTGCCCCAAAATCCGAAACAAAATGCAGCAAACGGTTCGGCCCAGCGATCAATCATCGACCCAAAAGTGAGTCATAATCTTCAAAATCCCGGCAATCCGTTAATCGAATACAAGCTCGCCTGCAAAAAAGAGGCGTAACGAAGGAGGGGGAAAAGACGGGAATTAAACGTCCCGACTGGTGTGATGTCGCCCCCTGTTAAACTTGGCTAATAATTCGTCAGATTGGCGCCGCTACTAAGCATGCGCAACAAAAACCAATAACACCGGGCAGCTCTATCTTGCTTAGCTTCCCTAGTACGGGCGTGTACGTGTGTATACACACCTACAAGAGAGGCGAACGTTCGGTCTACTGACTCTTTATTATCTTTTTATGGACAGGCTGGTAGGTACTCGTGTTTTTCTCACTCGTTCCCTGCGACGATGCCTTTTTCGAATTATCCCTTACCCTTTAAAAGAAGTTAATGTTCATCCATTTATTTTGTTTATATTCATATTTTGTTTATATTATTTATGGTTAAGTTTAATCATCATAATAAATTAAATTACAATATATATAGTACCAAATGTGAACATTTTCTAATATTATTTTTAAGATTATTTTGGCAAGAATTTTTCATAAAGTATTGTTTCAACATTTTTTGAATATTATAATTTACGAATTTTTTAACATTATTATCAAATTACGAAGTAAAATAATTTTATTTTTACGCATTGTGAGTAGCAATAGAAACACGATATCTTTATCATCATATTCACAATTTTGGTTCAACATTAGATAAATCTACATTTGAACATTTCTCGACCGTTATCATTCTCTCCCATTACCCGCTCAAATAATTTTTCATTCTCTTACCCTTCTTTTTTTATAACTTTCACCGCGCCCCCTCTCTCCATATACACGGCTATAAAACGCAATAAAACGGCTCCAGATAATAATTTAACTCGGCGCATTAACTACTTCATTAATTATCTCCATTCCGCTTCTTTCAGCTTTACTTTGATTCTTTCTTTCCTTGCGGTCTCCTCTCTCCCTCTCCCCCCCCCCCGCTTTATCCTGTTGTTTTAATCTCTCCTTTGTTTCTCTTCCTCCAGTCATTTATCCCTTTATGCTCCAGTTTCTCACTCGATTCAGTACCTCTTTTTTTTCTCTCTTGTTTCACCCCCTCCCCTGCCCCTTGAATTGCGCGTCTCCTCACCCCCGTGCGGCGCGCAGCCATCCGTACCCCTTCCGCGCACTCCGCCCCCCGCCCCGGCAACCTCACCCGGTGCTTCTATAATGGCGAGCGGCAGCAGTTTACCCCTGCCAAACCCGAGTTCACCAACACAGCTGGAGACGCAGGACGATTGTGTGTTTCGTTTACCACTCCCGTTTCTACTGGTTAGCCCTCTCGTCTTTTTTTACATATTTTGTTTTGGAGCTTTTTGCAGATTGTTCCTGAGTAGGGTGATTGAACCGGGGCTTGAAAACGATTTTTTCACAATTGTTGTAGGAATTTCACAAAAACAATTTTGAATGAACTTAACATTCATGATATTAATGTCCTTTAAATATTCAATGTTTTATATTAGTACTTTAAACTTGTATTTATTTGTTGGATATATACATCGCATAAAACTTTTGTTAATTAAGTTGTTTTCAGATTCGAGCTGCAGTAATTTTATCAATGTAGTAAATTCCAGAAAATATGTTGGAATTTACAGAATGATTAGCAAGTATTTATATTTCTGAACTAATTTCCATTTTAGCTTATTTCGCGGAAATTTACGCTTCAAACTATTTTCGCATTTCATCACATATCTTAAATAGCTTTTTAAATTACATTTTAAACACTTTACTTTAAATTGTAATCACGAAAATTAATACAAAAACTTTATTGAAATTATAAAAGCTCGTTTAACAAAAACAACTCGGAGTGTATTAAAAAACCCAAATGAAAAGTTTACAACCGTAATAAAGAAAGGTAGTAAGAAAATATAGTTTTTTCAGCGAACACCCATTCATTAACATAAACGTAATTTCATCCTTAATCCAAGAACTATTTTCCATAACTCTAATCTCTTACTGTCCTCTACTTTCTGTCCTATCTCGTATTTTGCTTTCCTGTTCCATCCTACTTCACATTCTCTCTCTCCCGTTCCGGCGTCTATAGGTACGCAGTTACGTACACATTCATCCCTCTTGCTCTCGCCGCAAGTTCACACCACTACCTTGAAAGCAGCCACAAACACAAACCCGCGCCGTATAGCTCGGGGGTAAAGGGCTTCTGTCTCTCTCTCTCTCTCTCTTTCTCTTTCTCTCTCCCTTCATTCGCTTTCGCTCTCGCTCTTTTTCATTGTCCTTTATTCTATGGTAGCTCGTCGTGCACTTATTTTCGCTATTTTTGTTTCTCTTGCTTTAAAGAGCGGAGGAGCTTATTGTTAGGAGAGGTTAAAACGCGGAGTGGATTATTTTGAATTACTCCAAATTTGGATTTATGTTTGAAAAGAAGGAGCAAATAATGCATTTATGTCTTAATTTGGGGTTTTTTGTCCGTATAGTGAATACATCTAATTAAGTTCATTTAAGTTATTCATTATTCTGTAAATTATTACCAACTCAAAATCATTAGACACATGAGGCGTTTAAAATTCGTTTCAACTTGAGCACGCGTTAGTTATAATTTCCGACAAGTAGGTTACGAAATAATACATTTAATGTAAATTGTATATTAAAATTTAATCATATAAATAATCGATTCTCTAAATAATGAATGGGTTTATTTTTATTTTGCCTTTTCACCAAGGGAAATGGCCATGATTAAAAAATTATTAAAGCAGCAAATTGAAAATTAAAACGTATAAACAAGTAAAATTGTACAAATGTTCGTTTTATTTCTAATAAAAGAAGTTTTTATTTACTAATATGAAATTTTAATATCACAATTCTAATGTCGTAATTGTAGTTAGTATGATACACGTAATTTCAGCCACCACGAGAATTTAACCTCTACTTATCTCTTATATGTTCTCGTTCTCCCCGTTTTTTTTTGTGTTCTTTTTACTTTCTTTCTCATTGCACACTCTCTCTTTCTCTTTTTATCTCTATTATTCTCACTTCCTTTGCCACTTTTTACTCCTTTTTATGCCTTTTACGCGCTCTACCTTTTATTTCTTTGATTCTCTCTTTCATTTTTCATCACGTTTTCCCAATTTTTTCTGCGTTTGCCTCTTTCATCTTTAGAATTTAGAACAATAGTTACGTAAAAGGAACGTAATACTATATTAATAGAAATGTATTTATTGTTATTACTAAAAATAAAATGGGCGAGTAATATATATTTATTCTTTTCTAAATATATTTATCTCTCTTTCCAGTACTAGTTTCAAGGTACTATCCAATTTTTAAAAAAGAAATGGAAAAAGAAAACAGCTTTTCAAAACTCAATTTTTGGGTCTTCGTTAAAATCCAATGCATTTTAATTAAAAGCCAACCAATCCTTCTAGAAACCAAATTCATAAAAACGCAGGCACTTGGCAAAGTTATACGAATCACTTAATTAAAAAAAAAAGTAAAAAAAAAAAACAAAAATAAAAAAAGCAAACCTTCCCCTTCGATACAGCAACTACACAATTTTCCCAACAGCACGGCGGCAGTCTCTCCGTGCTCCCTCGCATTCGCTCTTCCTCTCATTTTACCTCTTTGCATCTATCTCTCACTTTCTCCCTCTCTCTCTCTCTTCCGCACACCGCCAAAGCGACGCCGCACGCTCGCGCATAAATCGTCGATTACATTAGTTCCCTCTCTTTGCTCTTTGGCGCTCCGTGCACACGCATCTCCGTATATACCCGCGCGCATTCTTCCCCGGTATTTATTATCCCAGCGAAAAGCATTCGCGCATGCGCGCGGGCAACCGAAACCGAAGCCGCGCGCCTGATGATCAATCGGATTTTAATTGTCAAATCTCGTAGAGATCGGAGTTAAACACTTTGCGATTTCTGAAGTGTCGCTCCGGCCGTTCGCTCGCGCGCTTTATCGATCTTCGCCACTTGTGCCTCCTACTGCTCTCCCTCCTTCCTCATTCCTCCCTTGAGAGTCTATATGTGTATGAACGCGCGAGTGTGTATGAGAGAGAGAGAGAGAGTGCGGAGGAAGCGGCTTTCCGGGTTTTTACGAGCTTTTCTGGAAAATCGTATTTAAAGGTTTTATGGGAGGGCGCGCTTGAAAATTTTAACGAGTTTTTGCGATTTCGAGAACCGCCAGACCGCCTCGTGTAATTATTGAGTTACGTTTCACGGGAGTTTGTAATTTGATTGGATGTCATAATGTGGAATCTCAATTGGCGCGGTATATTGACATGAAATAAGGAATTAGGTAAAGAGTTTATTAATATGAAGGAAAGAAATTAATTAACTTAGTTTTACGTAATACGAATTTCCAAGAATATACAATTTTGAGATTCGAATTAAAGGTTGTTAAAAATTATTTGATAGGGCATTCAAATATTAGCTAAAAAGGTTGGCTAATTAAGAAAAGAAAATTAATTTACTTTTCTCGAAGATGAAATAGAGTTTGATCAAATAAATTTCGGCGAAAGGTTAAAGGTACTAGTATTTAATATCTATAAAATTTCTTTTATCGTATAAAAGCTCTCTTTTTTTTTCTTTTTAAAACGTCAGAACGAGGGCAAGTATATATACTCTTATATGAGCTTATAAAGTAGAATTATTTGAAATACTGTACTTTTAATACGCTCCGCTGAATTTCAAAGAACTGTACAACTTCTATTCAATAAATGCCTGACACAACTTAAAAATAAATTAGTCCTTTAGATAAATTCCATTTTTTTTCTTTCTCTCTTATTTTCTTCGCCAATTATTTACGAAGTCTTTGTGAAAGTTTTTCAAAGCAGCCGAGGAAAGCTGCGACACATAATACTTTATAATAAAGCAAAGTTTTAACGGATGTTACATCATAAGTCACATCGAGAAGTACGAAACGATTTCCAATAACTTTTCTCCTGAACGCGTATTCAATCTCTTCGCGAGCTTTTCTCAAAATCACATTTTAACATTTCTTCTGTCACCTCTTCCCCCCCCCCCCTTTCCTTTATTTCCGACCCAGTCGAAGCAGGCGAATTAAAAAGAAGTGCAGGTGAACCTTTAAAAGGATTATTATTCTTGGGTTAAGTATTTTTGAAAGCTTCTAGGAATGGCGTTTTACGCCCTCAAGTTTTCTCATTATTTTAGTTAAGCGGCCGCGCGGAGTAAAGGAAGGGGATAAAACGGCTAAAGCGCCTTTATACGATTACGCGGGTAAGAAATTCTCGGGGATGTGATCGAAATACATCGAGGAAAACATCTGCGGCGAGTTTACAAAGGATTTACCGGCGCCATAACCATGAATGTGAAATTATCTTCGCAAGTGTGTGCAGTCAGGATTCCGACCAAAAATTTGCAAACACCGAACGTAATTATTATGGATTTATTCTGTTTGCTCGGCGTGATTAGCGAGGGAATATTGGCTGTTTGATTGATTATTAATTTTAGATATTGAGCTTCGCAGCAACTATTTTGAAAAGCTTTGATGTTCAAGTTGATTTTACTTTAAACATAGTCGCCAAAAAGAATAAAAGGAAACAAATGTAGATTGCTTAATAATGTAATTTTGAATTATATTAAAATTAAAAATTATATTAACTTTGCTCAATGTTACTTTAGCCATCAGTACAACGCTTTTCGCGAGAACAACTACGTTATACTTCTTTATTTCACAAAGAAAGTAATTATCTTCCAAAATGCAAAGTAAAAAGCTTAAAAAGAAACCCAAAATAGTACAAAGACTAAGGAATGAGAAAACACAAGAGATTTAAAAATAATCCAAGAGTTAATACGACAATCTAATATTCTAATATTTTACACACTTTGATGTAAGAATCCAGAGCAGAAAATAAAATCGTAAAGCTTTAATCACTGCAGCACTTAATTTTCGCATAAAAATTGCAGTTCAACATTTATAGCAGGTTTCTGCAGTTCTAACCCCTTTTTACTTTTACTATGTCAATCCAAAGCACATAAGATTCAGTGTAAACGCATCGTAAAAGAGAAGAAGTGGATTATTTAAATCGAAAGTGATGTTGCTACGTAGAAAAGGCATTTTCTTCTCTTATGCCCTTCGCGAAAGTCTTTTTTCATCGTGCATATTCCATAGAGCTGACGTTAACTCGAACTTGCCGGCACTGTTTCTTTATACAAATAATTGGCCGCAAGGAAAATTGAGTTCGAAGTAAATAATCAAATATTGATTATCGAGAATTTTAAATTATTGCAACGCGTCATAAAAGTTTGTATAAACAGGATTTTATATATTCTCGGCAAGATATATCTTTTTGATCCATTATTTTTCAAAAAAATTGTTCAAACTATGACATTCTTAAGAAATAATGAGTAATTTATACTTTATTTTCAAAAGAAATTGATTTAATATAAATAATACTTAATAAATCTGTGTCCATTTCATTATAAAATGAATCGAATGCTATTTTAGTTCTTTGATCAAATCGGAAAGCCCTTTTCAATCTGTTCATTTAATCGAAAATTGAAAAATCATTCAAAACTGTATCTATTCTTAACCGTCCATTTCTATCCTTGAAAATTGAAAACGTAAAAATTTCGATTCACTTTTTTCCAATAAATTTCTTTTCCACATTCCATTCAGGGACTATCCGAAGCATCAGCAAATTTTTTCAATTTTTACTCCGCGTCTCGTACAAAACGTAATACCCACACATGAAACATAAATTTTTATCAAAATAATAAAAAGAGCTCCTTTATACGGAAAATACCCGCACGAGCGTTAAAAAAAAAAATTTAATAAACATCAAAGTACGAGATAAATGGATAAATGGATTCAACTCCGCGAGCACTGATCCTCGAAATGTTGACTACCGCTCAGGGTTCCGGGGCGCCCCGCACCTCCCCCTCGGCCAGCCGCAGCCTCCAAAAACTACGCAACCCTTGAATTCGGTCAGCCCCTCGTTCTCGAAGGGCAAACTGCCTCGGCAGCACTTCTCTCCGTCCCACCATCAGGCAGCAGCTACAACTGCGCGAGTCGGGGAGGGCTTTGCAGATGGCCGCGAGCGGAATGCCGAAGAAGCGACGGCGGCGGCGGCGGCGGCGGTGCTGTGTTTTCTTAGGGTGCATTCACCTCTCCGTCTCTCTCTCGCTCACTCGCGCGGATTCCGCGCAGTTTTATTTAGAGCTGCGGTTCTCCGCGTTCCGCGCTTCTTCTTCTCCCGCCTTCCTCCCCCCCTTCCCTCCCGCCGACCCTTTTTTCTCTCCGCCGCTACGCGGAGAGCCGAGCCGTGGCCTTTTCTGGTTTTGTCAGAGGGAGGCAGCAGTTTTTGCGAGCTCCGGAGAGAGAGAGAGGATCGACCGAAAATCAAGCGCTTGTTGGGAAGGCTTTTGTCGATGGCTTCTATCGCTGGTTGCTGGCTTACTTTAGGGACTTTTTTATTTTGGTCCGAGTTAAGGTTGATCATGGCTCTTTGTTTAGCAATTTTTATAAGTTGATTCTTTGCTTCAAGTTTTATATACAATACCAAATTAGGAATTGCCAAGAGTTGAAATTCGTTTTTTAATATTCTAATTACTATTATAATGTTCTCACACGTGTTTATTTAACATTGAATCACTCTAATTGATTTTATGAAGTCAAAGCCTGATAATGAATCGATTATTTTTAATGATGCAAAAAAAAAAAAAAAAAAAATAATCTCTATAGATTTGTGAAGCCTTTGAATTTGAATACCAGATGATTTATATTATGAATAATTCACTGTGATCTTCGTATAATTTAATTAATTTGAAATTTAAGAATAAAAAAATTCCAAGATGTTTTTTCTACATCTTGGAACAAAAAATTGACGGTAATTTAATCTTTATCACAAAAAGCCTCCAGTGTTTCGTTTTTTTACATTATCTAGTGCATACAAAGTTTCAACATTTCTATGAAATTTTTTTTTATCTTCCCAAATACACAAACAAAAAATACTCCAGCATAAAATCCTTTTCATTTTCCTAATAACCAAATCCCCAGGCCAGAAATTATCCTTCAACGTGAACCCCCCACCCCCGGCAGCAGCAGCAGCAGCAGCAGCGGCGGCGGCTCAGCTTTTCCTACGACTCTCCATTGTTCTCAAGCTCGGCCGGTCTGCTGTCACCGGAAAAATTCGCGGCGACGCGACGCAGCAGCGCTCATTACCCGGCCGTATTTCCCGCGTTCGTTTTCAAGCTGCCGGGCGGGGGGGGGGGGGGAGGAGCTCGTCGATGGCTCGGGGACTCCCGCGAGGGGAGCAAATTGAAATCGCGCCCTCGGGGCCGAGCCGGGCACGATCCCATTGCACTTTACTTTTTGCAGACTACCGGAGAAGGGAGGAGGAGGGAGAGATGCGCCGGGGAGCTGCGAGAGGATCTTCCGCGTGCGTAGGGGAATTTCGACAGAGTTGATCGAGGTTTCGTATCTCGTTTTGGGGAATTTTCTGAGTTTAGCCGAGGCTCGATTATTGAAGTTACGATTTTTATGATCTTAGATGAGAAATTATTTTCTATTTTCATGGTTTGGGGGGCGAAACAACTTTTTTTTGTACTGGATATATGTTTTTGTTAATTTTTTTATGTTCTAAAAGAGTTTGGGAATTGTTTGATTTGATTTTCTATTAGTTATTTTAAAATGACCTGAAAAGCGTTTGAAGTTAATTTTAGATTTCGCGCAAGATAAACATTTCAACAATTTAAACTTCGCTCAAAGTACTGTAACTATTGTGATCTCCAAGAACAACTATTTTTATTACCTCGATTTCAAAGTAAAGTTTGACTGTACGCGAAGAATATCCTGCAGAGTTCAAACTTTCAAAACAATAAAAGCGCTGTATTCCAAAAATATAGAATAGACAAAGAATATATGACAATATTTATTCATTGGTTAAATTTATATGCAGCAATTTCCGTGATAAGGTAATATTTTAAGTGACTATTGTAAACGTCAAATGAAATATTAATGCTGCTTATATTTGCAAATACGTATTATAATTCTGTATGACTACTGAATGTCGTCAACTATTATTCTAGAACAACGGCATTACTGACATACAATTACATTATCGAAATCATTGCTATTGTATTTCACGTTATTGTTATTACATTCGTCCAACGTGCAAATGTTTTCCGCAAGCGTGCATAGTAAACCAATAAATAATATTGAATCGAAAAACTATTTCAAAATTCATTCAACATCGAATTCCCCAGTCTAATTCAAGTCGATAAATCTCTTCAGGGTAAATAGGCAAGGAAATATAAATATTAGATTTACGGTGTATTAACTTTCTTCAGATAAACTTAACCCAGTTCGAATAAAAATTTAACAGGTTCGAGTTTATATAAGCGTGATATCGACTGTCAATCGCAAGCGCATAAAAGGTATCGATACGGAAATGCAGAAATATTTTTAGCTGACACCTAACAATTCACTTTAATATGATTTTATTTTTTTTAACGTGACAATCTTTTGACATCTCCATCGAAAATAAATTATGAACGATTTTACTTCAGATTTACACAAGACTTCAAATTTTTGGTTTTCACTCAAAACTTTTATTTCTAAATTCCCTTCCATTATTTTGAAAATATATAGAGCCAGGCGCGATACCGTTTATTAAAAACGCTAATCTTGCTTCGCCGGTCGATCCTCGTAAAGCTCGACCTTCGAACAAAAGACCCGGCGATTCTAAAGAACGGAAAAAAGTCGAAACGGCATAATTTCGCGCGAGAGAGCCAAACTCCGGCGCACATGCTCGGCGCATCTGTCCGGCGTGCATAATAATAATATTATTATAACCGAATATCGTTCTCGATTGTTCGGGCGAACAAAGGCGAATCGGCAAATTGCGGGCAACAATCAAATTTTACGGGGTGAGGACACTACTACCGCTATGCTGCCGCTACAAAGGCCGGAAATGCGACGAGAACGCTCGGCGATCCGTTTCGCCAATCGCGAAATTTAGTATAATTCCGAGCTTATTATATGTGTATCGTATAATCGCAGGAGACTTTCGCGAGCTTACAATCGGCCGTGGATGTATGTGTGCGTGAGCGCGATTTATGTTTAATGATCACACTGAGGTATTTGGTGTTTCTTAGTGTTTTCAAGCTTTTTTATAGTAATTTGTGCATCACTTTTTATGATATATTAATGTAATTAATACAATTGAATAATCGTTATACTTTTATTATAAATAAAATTTTTTGTCAGAATTAATGTTCAACATTAAAGAATCTAAAACATATTTATTAAACTCGCAAGTCTAATTAGAATAAAAAGGGTCCTAAAAAATGTATTAAAAAATCATTTGCATCCTATTTTGTAGCATAAAAATAGCTAATGAAATAGAGATAGTCTTTCGTATTTGACAGAGTTTTATATTATTAATTATTCGTTATGTCACATCCACATTATTCATTTCACATCCCAACCAGAATAATTTCCCTCAAAATCAGTGGACAATCCCTAGTTAATCCACTCCTCGAATAACATTTCCCCGTCTGTCGTGGCGCTCTAATTCATCGAAAATCCAATGAAACTATGCGCTGAGAGAAAAATCAATCGGCGTCCGAAAGAGTCACCGATATCCTCCTCGTCCCATCGCGAAATTAAAACTCCGGCATATAAAAATGTATCATCGATTGGCCGTCGCGCTGACGAAAAAAGGTGGAAGGATCCAGGCGTGAATTAAACATTTTTACACCGCTGGCTCGCGTCCTATCCTCTCGCCTTTTACGAGGAAAGTTTTATGTACGAAAACTGCAAAGCCATCTCTTCTTACATATGCGGTTGGCAAGCGCGAAAACGCCGACTTTCGACGATCGTATAATCCACCGCAGCTACTGCTTCCCTTTTTTTTCGCAGCCCGCGAAAGCAAGAACATCGAGTGTCGGGGGGCACTGAGTGTCCGGATAAGTGTGTGCGAAACCTTTTTAGAAACCTTTCGTGGGATTTTCAAATTTGTTCTCTTCGAAGGAAAATCTAGTGAATTTGAAGATTTTGGGAAAAGGATTACATGCTGGTCTATGTTGCATTAATAATTGAAATTCAGATTTTACATTATAGTTAGTGCAAATAAATAAAATTAATAAATTGCTGAACTGATTGTAGCTAAAGTGGTTTTATTAGGATTTATTGGATTAAAGATTTTTTCAGTAATTTAATTAAAATTTAAATAAGGCGTATAAGAAAAAATTTATTGATTGAAATTAAGATTAATTAGACAGTCCAATAAAAAAAAATAATAATTACAATTATTTGTTCCAGTTCTATAGATTGGTCATCTAAATAAATACATACATGATAAACGATTGATACGTAATTTCATATATGAACTATATTTTATCTATGTTATGTCCGATTATTTATTAAAGACTTGTATTTATTCAATCATTTATTAATCAGACGTATTTGACTATAATTAATAGCGTGCTTGTCATAAAATCGCTTTATTTTGCAATAAAAATATAATATAATTTACGTATTTTCTCAGCTGTGGATTTCCAAGTTTTAATTTATCTAAAAGTAAAAAAAAAAAAAAAAAAAAAATGATGAAAATAAATCATTAATAAATTTCCATCCCAAAAATGAGATACCTTCCCTTATTCAGTTCCAACTTATTTAACCATTGAAACTGCGAAAAAAAGCCACGAAAAGCCGGGACTTTCCTATAATTACCGAGCATAAAGCAAGCGACGCTCGGGCCACCGATTCCGGCCGGGGCAAAAAAGGAGAGGGAGGTGAAAAATCCAAGCGAAAGAAGTAAGTACAGAGGGAAAGAGGGAGCAGTACGCGCGCGGACAGATAAGAGGTTTTCGGCTGCTGGTGGTAGTTCGGGGCTGCTACGACGACCAACGCGCCTCTCAGCCTGATAACTCCCGACCCGCGCACACACACATACACACATACACACACATACGCGCGCGCGAGAGGGCGCTCGGAAAATCCAAGCGTTGTAAAAAGAAGGAGAGCAGAGGGAATAATAAATGCGTGCGCGACTGGCGAAATTTCATATTAAACGTGCAAGCTTTTTTGCCCCTCGAGAGGAGGTTTTTCGGAAGATCAATTATTTTTAGGGCCGCTTACCGAAAATTGTATAATTTTCTTTTTTTACGTCTTTTCTAAGCTTTTACTTTTCGTGAAATGTTTTTTTTTTTTATACTGTTGGCGAAAATTCTTTTATTCGGAGGTAATTGTGGAAAGTTAGATAAATTAGATTTTAGAGAGGAAATAGTATATAGAGTTAAAAGCTTCGCTTCTGATGCTGCCGGGGCGTTTTTGAGATAGTAGTGAGCGAAGTAAATTTTTTTTATTTTTAAAGTTTAGTTATAACTCCAAATTTTTGCTTTAGATTTATGATTTTTTTACGCGCAAACGAAGTTGCAGCGGTTTAATATTTTAAAAAATTCTTGAAATTTTTATCATAAATGCTTACTTTTCTCACAACTTTTTTAGCGTGCTTTAAGCTCTTAACAGTAAATAAAAAGTTTTAAAGCCTTCTTTTTGAACTGCAATGGCTTTTCCCTCTCGAATTTTTTTAGGTTATTTGAAAAGTTTAGTTAAAAAAAAATTTAATAGAATAAAGTAAACAATATCGAAAATTTTTTGTCGTATTATTTTAAACTGCTGAATCAATAACGTTTTGCCCGTCGGGCATTCATTAAATATTTTTACAGAAGTAAAGAAACAGTGATACCACATAGAATCGAAAAACAAATATTGCAGTATTTATTCAATATTGAGCCAATTTTTTTTCTGTAATACGTATTTTTATTGGAATATTCTATTTATTGCGGAATATTCTATTCGAGAATTGTAAGATGAAAATTTTTATTATGTTGTATTGTAATCTTTCGAACCTTCAAAAGTTTTTAAAGTTTTAAAATATAAAAACGCTGTTTTACAAATGTATTTAGCAAACTCAATATTCGCAAAATAAAATATGCAATTTTCGTGGTAACTCTTATATAAAATGTGTCAGCCTGATTTTATTCGAAACTCAATAAATCGTAAAAATTGAACACGTGTATTGTATTTTGATTTCACTGAAATGCATTGCACAAACTAAAATTTCCCACAGCTGCGAACGATCAGAGGAAGAGAAATCCAATAGCTGAAATTTCTAGACTGGAAAATATTTGTGTACAGTATTTTACCAGTAGACTACAACTTTAAGCTTTTACATTGTTTCCTCCAACTCGAATACAATAATAAAACTTCCTCGCTGATGGACATGAATAGAAAGTAAATAATATATATAAAATTAAAAGTATATTATATGTGTATTTTTATGTATTATTATATTTAAAGTTTTTTTAAGCTTTATGCAGCGACTGTTTTTGAAGTAACAACTAGAAGTGAAGTAAAAATGTTACGGAGAATAATAAACTTTCGGATAATCCAAAAAAAAAGAACAAGCTGAAAACGTAACGCGAAATAATCCGCTGAACCAACGAAAAAAGGCCGCAAAAGTATTGAATCAGCTCTCATCATCTGATTATAAATTAATATAGTTTTTTTACAATTCTATAAAGTACAGTTTATCATTTTCTTTGTTTTTACGTAATTACAGGGAACATTCGATTTTAGCCACGTGACCGCAGGGTTTTCAGTTATCTGTCCCCCTTTAATGGCGTCGTATTTATATTTATAGGCATCGAATTTCGTCCTCTGTCGCAATGAGACGAGACTTGCTTTCGTTTTTATGAGGAAGCAAACTTTACTGCGGTTTAAGTTTCCGTGGCAGCGTAAATAAATGTTTAATTTGTTCGTCAGAACAAATTGTACGGGAACTTTTGTAATTTACCAAGTGACAAGGAAATTAAGAAAGTCCAATATTAAACATAAAATTCAGGGATATATATACTTTCGCAGAAGTCTTCAAGTATAATATTACTATTCTATTTGCTGAGTTGAGTAAAATAGCTGAATTATTGTACGATGTTAATATATATTATTAAAATTGTCACTTTCTCTGTATTGCATATCATTGAAATAATAATCATCCGTAAGATTATTATATAATGCACTATCTATAATTGATTCAGAAAGGTTGGAGAATATTTTTACAAAAATGTAATATCTTGATTAAAGTTTGAATAAAGAACGATGTCAAGTTAAAAACGATCATATTTTTCCAAGCGTGGAATGAATACTTGTAAGATGATGAAGAAGACGGATAATATGCCACGGTGGAAGTTATGCAATATCTTATCATTGAAAAATGCAGAAAATGTCATATTACTTATTCACGTTAATCAAAATTTTATATCAAGTTATATTTTTTGATTAAACAACGTATTTTATGCAATGTCGAATATACTACAATGTGAACTTTTTATCAAAGAAAAATGAGAAAAAAGCTTTGAATAAAGAATATTTTTCTCAAAGTAAAATGTATCATCTCCTATAAAACTTACACAACGCCCCTCGTAGAAATCTTATACAGTTTTTGACTAATGAATAGTCAGAAATGCGATTTCTGGTTTAGTTTAGGCTATTCGCTGGCTAATAATTTTATATTTTCGTTACGCTTTTGAAACAGAAGATGGTTGCTTTCTATTTAGGGACCAATTTTAAATAAAATAATAAATAAAGGAAGAAATAAAATAATAAATATGTTTTTATTATTTAAAAACGTAGTATGAAAAGTTAAAAAATTCGTTTTTGAGCGGTTAATGGTTACCGACAGAGGGTAATTTCACCTTCAGCACTACCGCACTGCTCACTAACAGATTCTTAGCCAGAAATTAGAAAGTATAAATTTAATAATTAGACTTAAAAAATTTGCTTGATATTTTGACCAGCAGGACTGCTTTATTTTCTACCAGGGACAAATCCTCTTAATATTCGAAGGACTCTTCCCAAAACGCTAAAAAATTATTTCTATAAACCCAATTTTCTCAAAAATCCCTCATACTTTTTCCTTCGGCGCGTATTCCTCGAAAACATACCATTCGATGTTTCGCAGCGCTTCCTCCACCCTTCCAAATTTCCGAGCACAACGCTCAATAAAAACACCTACGCGCTGAGTAACAAAGGCGGATCTTCCCTGTTTTCCCGCGTATAACAATAAAACTAACGCTCGGAACAAGAGCGTATGGGATCCCTTCCCCATTATTAATATAGAGTCGGGTGCATCGGCCGAAATTTCGGGGACGGCTTTCTGAAAATTTGCATAAATCCAAAGTGGAAAATCAAGTTCGGTTAATCCGCACCGACGACAAAACCGACCCGCGAGACTGACACCTCGTTACGCGTTGCATGAGCTTTGTAGACGGATGTGTATGTTAGGGATAGCACGAAAGAAAATGCAAAACCGTTGTTTTTTGGCTTTTACATTAATGTAATACTGCAGATAGTGACGGGGTTTTCAGCAATTTGTAATTCTAATTGAAACGAATTTTGCGTATCTGTGTATGTAAGTGAAAAAAATATATGCATATGAAAATAAATATTATCTTAATTTATAATAAACATGCATACAAACATCTTTACAAAATTTGTTTAATTATATAAGCAACAAAATTCTTCTGAATTGCACTTGCAATCTGTACTCTTCATTGCTGCAGCAACGGCAGCTGAAGAGCGAAAAAGCACACGAGTCGTAAATTGTGAAAATCACTTGTGGGAGGAAGAGAGAGAGAGAAAGAGAGAAAGACGCCCTGTAATTGACAATGACCCTCGATAATACTCGATGCGTGCGTTCGTGCGAGTGTGCGTACGTGCGTGCTCGGAGTTGATGGAGTTCTCTCTTTTTATATTTTGCCCGTGCGTAAGGGGCAGATTTGCTTCCCCGATCGAATTATTCTGATTATATTTACTGATACAATTAATGATAAATGCTGGAATGCTTTCCTTGTTTATATTTACTTTATTTTCTTTATGATTTAATTCCTTATTTCATTAAGTTCATGTACGTAGAAAATATCAAATGATTCTCAATAATCAAATTATTTTTGTTAACCGTAAAAAATTTTTTAAGTAGACCTGCGCCATACTTTTTCATTTTATTTCTTTGAATTTTACAAAAATGGATTTTTTGTGTGACTGTTATTCACAAAAATATACTAAAAAAAAACTCTTTTTCGACAGTACTTTTTTATTAACCCTCTTTTGCTTCAAAAGGCAAAGTTCATTTTTATTTTTATGAAATAATCTAATTTATTACAGAAATATAATGAAATTTTGTTCAAATTATAGTTAACGAACCTGAATTAACCGTTTAAAATATCTAATTATCGTATTGGACGGGTGTAGTTAAACGAGAAAGAAGCTTTTAATTTACTTCGCTAATAATAATTTGCAAATTATCATTCGCGCAAATTTCAACTCCTTGCTGTTTCACTGCACTTAAAAGTCCCTGCACTAAACTTTAATTAGAAAACATTAAAGTGTAAAGGTTTTACTAGCAACCTCCAACAAAGTAAACAAAGTTTAAATACATGATCATTTCACTTGACCATAAAAAAACTATTTCTTTTTTTAAGTAAATTCCCACGCATAAAATTTTAAATGATTCTTTTGTTACTTCTTTTTCACTGCCTTCGACAATATGAATTTATTAAAAATATTAATATAGTAATAAATTATACTTAATACCCAAATTTTCAAGTTATTTACCATCTATCTTTATCTATGTACATATAGACGAACGATTCTGAACAGATTACGCAATAAATCCAGTGCTAAAAAAATAATATCGAAGGAGCCGCGTACTAATAATAACCACAAAAATCCCCGTAATTCCCGAACGCAAGCAGATCACCGGCAAAGCCCACAAGTGCATCTGGAAAACGAAAAAAAGAGCAGGAAAAATGAGCTCGGCGACGGCTCGACAAAGCAAAAATTCGATGTTACAGGGGAGGCTGCGCGAGAAGGTTACATGCATGCAGCGCACGCAGGGCAAAAAGATATTTATGGCGATACTTTTCATTCCGCCTTTATACGCTTTTTATTTCCGCGCTCGCTCGCTCTCACCCCCTTTCACTTTTCATCTCGCTCCTCATCTATACATCGGCATCGCGCAAGCGCCAACCTCCCTCTCTCTCTCTCTTTCTCCCTCGGCTTTTGTCGTCGTCGCGCCTCAAAGTTCAGCGCTATTTTCCCCTCGAACCATCCCCCCCCCCCTCCCCGACTGCTAGTAGTGCTGCTGCTGCTACTGCTGCTTCCGCCCCTTACTCTCGCCCCCGCCGTACCCCCTCAGCTTTGTTTCTTTGCGACTTTATTCGACGCGTGTCTGTGAGAGTCGCTCTCTCTTTTTCGAGTTTGCTGGTTTATCGTTTTGTTCGAGTTGCTTATTTACTTTTATGCGGGCTTGTTAAATTTTTCTTTCCTGATTATTGCTCCAGTTTGACATTGTACTTAATTGGAATATTAAATAGTTGCTTATTATTTTCATTAATTTCAATCACGTAATGCACGGAACTTGCTATTTTATCTGATTTATATTTTATTTAGTTCACTATTTTTTTAAATTTAAATATTGACATATGACAAAATAAGCTTTTTCATTAGTTCACATATTCTTCATAATAATGTAATTGCTATTTTATTCTCGCTATGATGTAAAAAGACATTGTAAGTAGTGCTTTATGACATTGCAAGTGCTTACAATCAATCACGTTTCTCATGACGCGCTTACTTCAATAACAAAAAATTTAATTGATGATCAAACGCAGTTGAAAGAACAATGTCATAATATTTATGTACACAAAGTATTTTATTTTCAACCAAATTAATTACTAATACTTTACAAAGAAACAAAAATCCACTCTTTCAATGTCCCTTCTTGAAAATCAAAATGTTTTACACTTGAAGGCTTTTTCCCCTTTTGTCTCGGCAAGCTATATACGTATACATTCTTTCTTCGGGTGCTCCTCCGATCTTTTTGCCGCGTCTGCGTCGCTCCCGCGGCCCTTTTTTCCTTTATCTGCCGCACGGGAAGCTGTTCCTCTCTCCTTCACACAGTCTGGATAATGCCCGTTCGGAATAACAATTCACGAATGGGGAAAGAGTCGAGAGCGGAGAGCGAATTATACACGTAGAAAAGGAACGCTTTTTTGATGCGAACGAAGCAGCGAAATGAGATTTGATAAGGAGAACTACATTTTTAAAAAAGAATCGCGGATTAAAGCATTTGCGAATAACGAGTTAATTGTCTCGTTTTTGTCTAAGAATTATTTTTGTAAGCTTGTGCTTTATTTCTAATGAATTTAAAAAGGTATTCGCTTCTTTTCTCGAAAAATTATAGTAAGCGTTAATTAAATTATTTTTCCTTTCTGGATGCTGTTTTTAATTTGTTTCTTTTGTTCACATTTAGAACGGTATAAAAGATGGAACTAGTAATTTCATTTTTAATGGATTTTTAGAATATGAAATTTTAAATCTTATAATAAAATGTAGAATCCTTCGATTTTTATGAAAATCTATTTAAAGAATCGAAGAGACCTCAAAACAGAACCAGAATATTATGCAAATGATGTTAAATTTCCAGTTTATCGAATTTCTTAATATAAAAATCACGCTTAAACGAAATGTTTATTTATTCTGATAGAAAACATATCTATTTTCGAATTTCAAGATAAAACCAGTTCTAATTTAAACTGTGTAAATTTTTCACCACTAAAATTCTGATACGTGGAAATTGTATTCGTAGACAAGTTAAACTTTATAATAGAAACATAACATGCTCGAGATTAAATTAAAATAATTTAATTATTCAATTACAATAGATTTAGAAATAAGGTTAAATTTGAATTGTAATTTACAAAAAAAAAAAGGTTAAATTACTCTTACAAATGACTTTCGAGCGAATTGACGACGAAAAATAAAAAGGTATTAAGTCGTAGGAAGCGAGCATAAAGTCTTAAGTATAAATGAAAGTAATTAGCAGTGCAGCAAAGCAGCCGTTTCGCTCGCTGCCTAATTTGAATATGTAACTTCTCTTTGTTTGCATAGTCAATTATTTGCGGACCGCTGGCAGAGTGGGGGAGGCCAGAAAAAGAAAGAAATGACAGTGATTGATAAAAGTACAGCGGGTAAGTGAATAATAAAACGGGCGTGCAAGCAATGCAACCGTGAAACTGTCGGGCTGCAACGCATATAGAGAGAAATTCGCGGCTTTGCCGGCAGTTGTGCGTCCAAAAAAAAAATTCTTATTGTGCTCTGCCGGTAAAATTTTCATGATTAAATTCTCGACGTACGTTAAACTTCTCGTTATTCGGAATTTTATTCAACGGCCAATGTGAAAGAAGACCCTAATTGTCTCGATTAAAGGTATAAAGTTGGCGGAACAATGGAGAACACTTTTAGCGGACGGTTTATGGCCTTTTGATGAAGTGTCGATCAAATTGTAAAGTGATTAATGTCCCGTGGTTTTGAATGACTCGCGAATATCGGGATTGATTATTTTGAGCCAATAACAGAAGATGGGATATTTAATTTTAGAAAAGTAACGTTTTAATAGTTGATAAAAGAACCACCAGAAAATTGCTTCACAATGAGTAGGCAGTGAACAATGGGTCTATTTATTAATTTATATTATATATTTCTTCACGTTATTGCATGTTCGAGAATAACACGGTTGCTTTGTGAAACACTGTATAATGAACAGCTGAGAAGTTAAATCTTTTTGTTATTTTTTTAGGTGATTGTATACAATGTACTTAATTGTTTATGATGCAATGCTCTTCATTATTTCTGGCATTAATAATATGTTTGAATACAGTAATTTGCTAAATATCTCAAATTTACTTTGGGTACAGTATTCAATACTAGTATAATATCGAAGTTAACAATGTACAAAGTTCTAATTGAAATTCTAATCAATATTTTTAGGCCAAGTTAAAAGAATATGTTAGAAAAAGAACTATAAAAACCAAAATAATTATTGAAATATAACTTTAACTTTTAACCATTTTAAAAATTTTGAGATTAAATTTAACAACTATTCTCTTTCAGCTTTTCAAATCTGTTTGAATTCCTATCAAGGATTATTAAATTCCGCTTATACGAATGAAAAAAAAAAATTATCGAGATACACGAAAATCTTATATTTATAAAGAATGCTTTCTCGAGCAATGAGCATCAAGGACATACCTCTCCATGTGTGTCCCTGCGACCGTCCGGCGTGTTCTCGGGCAGGAAGTAAAGCCTTAACGATGCCAATGGTGTGTTCGGTCCCCGGCTGTCGATCCAAAGCAACTGGAGCTCGCCGATGCTCACGAGATCGGCGTCGCTCCATAGTTTCGTGAGAAAGAAACTGCCCAGTCGCAGGACCCGACTGTTGCTGATCCGTACAGCTTTGTAAAAAGTGTAGGGACCGTGACTGAAGCAGGCACCGCCCAATAACTGAAATATAATTTTAGGTTAGAATTTGGGTTATTGTTGGTTTTGTGGAAATAAATAATGGATTGCAGATTGCATGGAAATTAATTCGTATTTTATGTTGTACTATTGAAGTATCAAATTTCGCAAGGTATACCATTTAATTGTTTATTATATAATGTTTAATTAATAGATTTGTCATTCGTACAAAATTTCAACATTTTCAATGTTGTAAAGAGTAACAAATGTTTTAAAAGAGCCATTGTGTTCGAGCTTAAACATACCATAATTTGCCGCGTAACAAGATCCTGTTATTACATGATTAGTTTCGCTATGCGGTATTTGTACCGCAAACCATAATTATTTTTATGAATTTATGAGCTGCAAAATTGAATTAATGAACGCAATCAAGTAAAATTCCGAATATAAAACATCTACAATAAAATACAACGCCCATAAAAATCAAAGCAGAAAATTCGATGCCGTATCCTTGAATGAACAATTGTATAAAGTGTACAAGACGTTTAAATTATACCTTAAGTTTATCTTATTTTTAAAACATGTTCAAATTATATAAATATTTGCTATTGATAATAAAAGTATATTTTGAAAAATTACTTTTTCTTTGATACAATACATAAATCACGTTATATCGCGTTATAGAACGTGACAGCTTTAGAATACGTATTTTTGACGATTTGATAAGATAAATGAGACTAACTCTTGAATTTCCACAAAGTCCTAAAGTGAAAGTTGTAACAATGGTAAGGCTATTATATCAGACTTACGGCCTGTTTCCCTATAAATTATACCTTTTGAATATTGTACTAAAGAACTTTATAACAATTGTACATATTTTTGAATATAAACAAAATAGCACCTAAAATTCTGAAACATTCATTACTTCCATGTCGGTATGAAATTAATTTAAAGTATTCTCTAGCGTAACCGACTAGACTGCAGACAATGAGAAAAAAAGGTGGTTGAAACAATCGTATTTTCTGTTGAATATAATCAATATAATTTTCGGTTGATTTGACAAAATTTCTATACTGATTTAACAGAAAATTTGTTGATTTAACAGAAACTTCGTTAATTTAATAGAAACTCTGTTGATTTAACAAAAACTCTGTCAAATTAACAGAAAATTCTGTTGAATATAGTTAACAGCAAATGCAGTTGTATCAACAAGATTTTTTTCTCAATGGTATTATGTAATAAAACATAACATTACGTACAAGACCAAATAAAAGCAATAGATCGTCATCGCGAATTAACAGCCTTAACCGCTGTTTACAAAGAATTTTAGCATCTCACGATACCTCGTTATCTCGCATCATCAGCGATTCAATTACGAAACATTAAACCACGAATTACACAAACGCAACTCCATCAGGGGGGGGGAGCAAAATCCCCAATAAATCTCGCGGGCATGAAAATCAGCGCGAAATGCGCAGGCGCACCGAGAGAGCCTCCCGCGGCGAGCACAACAATACTTTACTCGCGCGAGAGTGAGAGCAGCTTCCCTTCCTTATCTCCGGGCCGTAAATCAAGCGATTTCCAATTCTCGCGGTGATCGAGCTTAAAACGATAATGGCTTTATTGGCGTACATAAACGAAACCTTTTGCCGATTTCGCTTTCCTCGACTTTAATTGCGGGCGCGAAACGCGCCACTTTCGCCCATTGTTTTGCTCTTGAAACGTTCGATCGCGGCCGAGGCTTGGTATCGGCCGATTTATTCGTCGCGATTATGCTCTCGACCATCGTTTTACGTAACGGCGCAGGTCATTAGATATTGGTAAAACAAATGGATTATTATTTTGGTTAAGGGTTTTTGCCGAACTGGTTGTTATCGGGTTTGATATTGACGTTTTAAGAAAGTTGAATTCATTACCTACCGGATATCGGTTTACGTCGCGATGTTTTGTCGGATCTTTTTCTGATATTACGGACGGTGACTGTAAAAGTAGTTTAACACGACTATAAAATTAACGGTTGCAAATGCGGAGGCAGCCAACAAAAAAAATCTAAAGTTTAATTAAGATTTTGAACGCAATTTATGATTAATTAGACGCTGAAAATAGCACAATGCAATCGTTAAGTCGAAATCCTATTTAATTTAATTGCCCCTCCCCGACAATATCGTAAACAAACTGTTTTTGCGCCAATGAGCCAATAGACTTTTCGCCATTCCAGGTATATAAAATTCGCCCGCAGAGTAAATAAATAAACCGCTCCAGCTATGCGAGAGCCGGTATATATAAAGAAAAACTCGAAAAACAGGTTATGCGCGGCAGAAACGAGGCGCGCGCACAATGGAACGAAAAAGTCGCACAAAAGCGAGAGACGGAGACTCGTTCCGCAAAAATTACCTGTCCGAAACTCGAGCGCCAGGCGCGAATCAATGCGGACTTCCGGAATTAATTTGTTATACAGTCTCCTCTGCCTGTCCTTTTCTCGGGGGCTTCGATTAATTACGTCGCGCCGCGAGGAGCAATCGTGAAATCCCTCGCTGAACGATTGCGCGATCCGAGACGGAGATTTGACTGCGTAATCGACGCTTTTCAAACGACGTGTGTGTATTTAGGTTAGTTTTAACGATTTTCATCGCTTGGATTGATGAGGTGTTTAAGAGTCATTCAGGTTAGACACTATGTTCTTCGAGAGAGATGAAATTGTTCGTAAATGTGCAAAATAACCTTGATGGTACTGTAGAAATACCGCACTATGTATTACTATACACGGAGAAAAAAGTTCTAGAATTTTTACAAAATATTTCTTGAAAATTTACTAGAAAGTATAGTAATGTGGTAAC